>JAODAL010045449.1:0-31924 GCA_025379985.1 Phyllomedusa bahiana
ACAAAAAACCCAAGGGAAAACCACTCATTTGAATGGGTCCCAGAAATGAATCCTAACGCAAGAAAATATAAAAGGGAACCCAAAAGAAATGCATTTTTTAAATAATACGTTTCACCATTGAACTAAAGGGAAAACGCCCAAGCTTTTGGCTTTTAAAAACCCGTTTTTGGTCCCTTTCAAAACCCTTTGAAACTTTAACTTTTTCCCTGAAAAACGCGGGTGGAAAACCTACCCTTAATGTTATTCTGCAGGTTAAATACAAATTCCCCCACGCCAAATGTTTTAGGGTTTCCTATGGTTTTTAAATTGAAAGGGAAAAAATGTTAAAATTGTAATGGGAAGATTTTTAACGGCGCAGCAATAAAAATTTAATGGTAATTTTTTTTTTTTAAATTTGGAAAAAATGAAAAAGAGGGGGAAATCTAAATTTTTAATATTTTTAGGGCCCCAATAGTTGGGTCTGAAAGGTTACCCAAATTTGGCCAAAAAAAGCAACATTTACTTAAACAATACTGCAAGTAATTTTTCTTCAGGTCAAAATTTCCGTGCTTTGTTATTGGGCAAGAAATGAAAACATCCCCAAAAGCCCGGGTTTGGTTAATGCCGCAGACTTTTCGTGAGTTTCTGATTTAAACTTGAAACCATAAATTTTTTTTGGCGTTTTTTTCTGACCTTACTTTCATGTAAAAACTTTCATTGACCATGTTTTATTAGTCTCCCTGCTTAATAATCAAATTTATGTATAATCAATCTTAAGGAAACTTACTTTTGATGTTTCTTTGGGGGGCAAGAAAAAAAATTTTTTAAAAAAAACAGCCCCCTTTAAAGAGCCTAATGAAAACTCACAGTTCCCTCATTGATCTCTTTAATTAACTTAACAAGTATGGACTTCAGCAAAACATATTGCCTACGGCTAAAAACAGAAAAAAAGGTTTAAAATAAGGGGTTTTCTTGCCCGCCACAATATCTGAATTTATTGTCCGTAGAGGTCACCGTGTGGTCATCACAAAATGAAAGTGCTCAACCATGTGAAGTAGTATTCTTTGCACAAATATATACTTTTTTCAACACTCCCCTTTTTTTTTTGTATTTTTTAAAAGTTTTTTGCCATTTTAAAAATTTTTAAAAAAATTTTAGGTTAGGTTGCATTAAAAAAAAAAAAAAAAAAAAATTGGGAGCCCTTTCGCGTCTTTCCCAAACGCACCCCCCAGCGATGGCACAGGGTTCTCTCTATTTGGCCCGAAGTTTACTGCATTTTTTAATTTTAAATTTGGGGAACCAAAAAACACCCCCGGGCAGCCCCAAAAGGAACGGGAGTGAGTGGAAATTTTGGAATATTTTTGGGTTTAGCTTTTTATGAACAACTATTAGGCAATTTAAAAACCGGAAAGGGACCAAATACCAGTCAGATTTCCGACCGGTATCGGGTTTTTTTTTTTTCCCACGCAGGGGGAGCGGCTTTTTTTTTACATTTTTGGGGAAATTCAAGCCCTCCCCTTTCGCACCCAAATTTCTTTGTTCCCCCCCCGAAAACCAATGGAAAAGGGTACATTTTCAAAATTTTTTTCGGGCCGCCTTTGGGTGTAAAAAAACAGACCCGGGGGGAAAAAAACCTTTGCAGGGGGGGTTGCTGCAAAAGATTTTCCTTTTGAAGCAAAGGGGGGTGGTTCTTATCAGTTTCAACCGTTTTAAAATCGAAAACCCGGCCCAAAAAAAAACCGGCAACCTGTGCCAGGGGGACAACCCTTAGTTGGCTTATTTTACCCCAAAAAACCTACCCCTTTTTTTTAAGCGCAAAAATGTCGCCTGGACAAGGGCCCCTTTTCTTGAACCCATACTCACCTGCGGTTTAAGCCCAGCCCCTTTTTTTTTCCAGCAAAGTGTCAAAGCACACAATTTGTGCTTGGCACACGGGAAACCCAAGCTGTCCCAAAAAAATTCCCCCCCTTTTTAAATGCTTTTTATACCTCTCTAAGAAAGTCCCGAGCTAAACTGTAATCCTGAACAACAGTTTTTAAATTTGAGCTTTCTACAAAAAATTTAAAAGGTGTTTCCCCAGGGATGTAATGGATGGGGTTTCCCCAAAATTGGTAAAAATCATTTTTCAAAATACATTTAAATTAAAAAAAAAAAAACCTCTGAAGCTACAGCATTGCCATTTGCCCCTTAAGTTTCCTAAACCTTTTACATTCCCCCAGGAACAAAACGGCCCGGGTGTTTGCTTTTTTCCCCTTTTTTATCTGATGAGAGGGAACATGAAAAAATTTTGCAAGGGGACGGGTGGGAAAGACCTTTTTTTTTTGTATAAAAACCCAAAACTGGTTTTTATTTTGATTTTTTGAGTAAAAAAGGGGTTACACGATCCCTGCTTACGGGTTTTTTGTGCTAAACCCCTCCTCTTTTCTCCCTTGTGAACCTTCCATCCAATGTTTAAACCTTCTCTTCTGACAAAAATGGGTTTAAGGAACTCACGCGGCAAAAACCCCTTTAAAAGCGTACCAAATTTTTCCCATTGTTTTTGGAGGCAGTGGCTGACAACGGCCTTTTTAAAATTTCGGGTAAAATTGAAAATTGCCGTGGGAAAAAATTTTTGAATTCCTTATAAAGGATCCATGACGGAAAGAAAATAAAAAAAACGAATAGTTATTTTTTTTTTATGTGATTTTTTCCTTTTAAATTTTCCCAAGAAAAAAAGCCATTGCCCTGGTTGTTTCGGGGGTTTCGACTCGCAAGGTTTGTAAACTGGATGCGGGACTAATTGTACAGTCTAAAGAAGTAAAAATTTTTAACTCCAAAATCTGGATCAAAAAAGGGAAACTTCACGGGGCAGCAGACAGGCTGCTTTAAAATTCCCCGCCAACCACATTCCCCTATAACCCAGTGCTTTTTGTTTAAATTTTAATAGGCGTTTCTGCAAAAGCGCCTCTAGTTGTAATGAAAACTTTTGGGGTTTTTTAAAAAAAAAAAAAGGAGGAACATTTTTCAGCTTTAAAGGGCTTTTTTTTTTTTTTTTTAAAATTTTAAATTTATCTGTAAAAAAGAAACCAAGGGTTTGGTGGTTTGAAATCTTTCCTTTTACCAAAGCAACTTTTTTTTTTTTTTTTTTATCTTTTTGCAGACTTTAAAAAGGGGTCGTCCACTACAAGAATTGCTTTTTAAGTTAAAAAATCTTGCCAAAAAAAATTTAAATTTGCAATATAATTTTTATTAGCAGTGTAAATACCATTCTTGGGGTAACCCCCCCTTGTATTTGGGGGGCATCTGCTTTCCCCAGGTCCCCAAGCTTTAAAACCCTTTTGAAACTCCCTTAATACGCCAGCACTGGTTGCTATAGCCCATAGAAACCCGAATTCTAACTGGGAGCCTAGTAAAGCCCCTAAAAAATGGCCCCCCCAAAAACAAAGTGAAACCCAAAAAAAACCCGGACGAGGTTTAAAATTTAATCAAAGTAGCGAAAAAACCCCTTTAAAGGGGAAATTTTGGGCCTCCCCCCTGTCATGCGTTTTTGTAAATACTTCCGTTCCCTGTGAAAAAACATTCTGGAGCAATTATGTTGCTTTGGGAAAAAATTTTTTTATTTGTATACCAACCAGACAAGTTTTGGATTCTAAATTTTTTCATCAACATCGAAATTTTTTTATACTACAAATTTCAAAGTTTTTCCCAAATTTAGCTCACGGGAAAATAGCTAGAAAAAGTGATTTCCCCCTGCTTTTATTTTTAAAATCCCCCAGGGCCCAAAATGTCCAAGGGTGGGGTCCCCCACAGCATCCGACAAAAAAAATTCTGTTTTTGGGCCCCAGCCCGACCCCTGGTTTTTTTTCACGTTTTTTCAAAAACCCGGTTTTGGTTTTTTTGGCTTTTGTCCCATACAATTTTATTTTTAAGGGGGACAGTTTTGGGAAAACTCAAAAAGCCCTGTAATTAAAACAACATGTTGCCCAAATCCCTCAGAAAACCGGAAAACAGCAGGAAAAATAATACCCTTTTTTTTTACAAACCCAAATCGTTTTTTTTTCTTAAAGTCTATGGGCTGGTTTTTAACACGTAAATTTTTAAACGGTATTTAAAAATCCCCAAAAAACCGCCGAAAATCGATTTGGTTTTCTAAGCCTCACAAAAAATCCCCCACTGGGAACCCTTTCAATAAGACCGCCCCAAAAGTATCTGCCTTTTTCTTTGCTCCCAAAAAAGCTGTTTCAGAGTTTTTTGCCTCCAAAAAATTTTTTAAATAGATTAAAATCCTTGGCTGTGTGAGAGACTCTAGACTTGGTTTTTAAAGTGGGAACATTTCCCCTTTTGGGGGAGGCCCCTAAAATATAAAGGGGTTTTTAAGACTTGTTTTACAACTTTTTTTGGTTTGGGTTTACCCCCCCATTCATGTTGCAAGGCCAGTAGTAGTAAAGTTACTGTCCCGGGAAAAGTTTATATATTCAATTGATAACAATTTTTTGCGCGTGCTAACAATCTGTAAAACCCCCGGCCCGATTTAAATTTAGGCCTTTTCCGGGGAAAATATCCTTTTAACCTTGGATACACAAACCCAGAACCCCAAACTAAAGAGCTGTTCCCAAAACCCTTTGACTTTAATGGGATATAATAGGCAAAGCCACCAGTCTGATAGGTCCAACTCTCGGGCCCTTTAAGCCCAAAAAATTCAGAATGGATTTTTTGGGGTTTCGCTTGTGGGGACAACACTCGTCTGTTTTTTTCGGGCTGTTTCCCATGGAGTTCAGAATAAAGCTAAAATGATTTGCTCCCGAACTTTTATAAAACATTATGGAGAGTACCGACAAGCACTTTTTAAAATTTTTGAAACCCAAAACTTTTGGAGGCCAAAAAATTTTAATGCCAAACCCAAAAACCCCATGGGGGGAACACCCCTTTAAATGAATTTTCATTTATAGTGGACTTTTCCCGTTTTAAATTTTAAGAAATTAAGGGGAATTATCTTCCCCTCCCCCCTTTTATTTTAAACATCCCAAAACCTTCTTAAGTCTTTTTTGGGACCCCTTTAAAGGGGGTTTTTCCCCAAATAACCCCGGAATCATCCGACCCAGCCTTTTTTTTTTATCCCCAAAAAAATTCATTTTGGGAAATTCCCGGGGGGAAAGTTTACCCCGGAAATTTTACTAAAGGTGCAAAAATTCCCTAGAAAGCCAAGGTCTGTTTCTATAGCGACCAGGCCCGGAGCCTAATTTGGAAGACCAAAAAGGTCTAAGGAAAAAACTACCTGAGAAAAATAGATTCCCCCATACAGGGAACTATTCTAGGGAATAGGTAGGGCACTGTTAAAGTGGGCACATAATTCAAAGTTTAAATTGTTTTTTGCAAGATCTTTTAAAAATAAAAAGCAAAACCTATAAATTAGAAAAACCCCTTTCATTTTCAAAACTATGAATTTTAAAAAATAAGGTTAAAAAAAAAAACCCCCCAGAAATTTAAGGCCCCCTGAATGTTTCATTCTTTTTTGGATTTTTTGATTTTCTAAATTTAATTCTTTTGAAAATTTGGGGAAAAGGGTGAAAAAATTTAATTTCCCTTTTTGACCCGAATTTTTAATATTTAGAGCAAAAAAAAAGCAGACAAATTCCAAAACCCTTCGTTGCGTTTTAAAAACTTTTTGCTATATTTAAAATTTTTTCTGTTTATTAAATTTAAATTTTTACCTTCACAAATGATTCAACCTTTTTGTCCTTGCATCCCATCATTGTAGAACTTTAAAAAAACTAAATTTTATTCGTGCATAAAATAAAAGAAGGGAAAAACCTAATGCTGCAAAATGGGGTCAGCTCCAGCTGCAGGGGTTGGAAATGAAATAAAGGTTTTTTCAGTCAGGGACCCTCCCCCTTGGGATTAAACCTTAGGTCCCTAACCCCTTTTAAGAGGGAAAATTTACCTAAAATAATGAGGGGGTAAAGGGGGAGGGGGTTAAAGATTTAATAAGTTTTTAAAGGGGCCCTTTTTATCCTTTCCAAAAAATTAAGCAAGATGCAAACAAAAAAAGCCGGCCCAGTGATTCACACCCCAAAAAAAAAACCCCTACTTTTTCCCTGCCCATATGCTAGTGAAGCCCTGGACTGTTAAGTGCCTGGTCTAAAACCAAAAATTTTTTCGAATCTGGATGTTTATCAAGTTCCAAAGCAAATTTTAAAAATGGGAAAAACCAATTAAAAATTTTCAATTGCTTTTTTTTTGTCAAAAAATCATTCAAAAAGATCATAAATTTCCCCCCCAAAAAAAAAAAAATCTGTTCTAAAAACTCCACCCAAAAACAGGCCAAAAATTTTTAAAAAAATTTGGGTTTAGGGATACATTTTTCCCTAAAATAAAGGGAAAAAAAACCCCAAGAAATTGTACCAATACCGTAATAAAAGAAATGTTTAAAAAAAAACCTTTTAATAAAAAATAAACCCAAATTTAAAAAAAAATAAACCCTTTAAACCCACAAAAACCAAAACCCCAAAAAAAAAATACCCCAAACTAACCTACGAACTTAAGGGAAAAAAAACAAATGGTTGGGTAATATAAAACAAAAAAATCACATAAGTACAAAAAACATCAATTTTTTACATCACCAGGGGTTTGAATTTAAAACCCAAACCCAAACCCTTCAAATTTCCCCAATTTTTGGTTGAATTTTAATTTTTTATATCCCAATGAAACCCCGGGTTAGAAAGGGTTTTTGGCTTTAATCCCCAATCCACTGGGGAAGAAAAAAATTGATGTTTTTTACTTATGTTTTTGTTTTGATACTATTATCACCTTTTATGAAGTACCCATTAAAAATTTTTATTTTATTAGTCAGGTTTTTTTTTTATTTGGGTGTGATTTTGTCTGTTACTTTTAAACTAAAAATTTAAAAGTTTTTTAAAAAAAGGGTTTTAAAAAATAAATTTTTTTACAATTTTTAAATTTTTTTAATTGGAAAAAAAATTTTTTTGGAAATTCCAAATTTTCCCAATTTTTAAATTGGGCCCCTTTTAAAATTTTTTTTAAATAAAATATAGTAACCAAGTCACAAATTCAAAAGAACTGACATTTTCCCTAAGTGTAAAAAATTAAAAACCTTAAAGGGGTTGGGCCCTACAAGGAAGCTTTTTAAGGAAAAGAAATTTCCCAAAAAAAAGTCACTTTTCACCAAAATTTCCCTTAACAGTGTCCAAAACCCTTTTCCCAGATATCCCCCTTGTATGGCTGCATCAGCCCTCAGGGCGCCCAAAACTACAGACTTTTTTGAATCTCCCTAAAGGCTTCCCGTTCGGTTTCTTTACACAGACCTTACTTCACTTCCAAAACCAATTTAAAGGGCAAATAAAAATGAATTCAAAATGAAAAACCAAAAAATCAGGACCCGAGGTAAGAGGAACAAAGGAGTTTAACAACCCCCTTTTTAAATCATTCCCCTGGGAAGAAAAGGGGTCAAATTGAAGATAGGGGGGATACCATTTACCCAAAACGTGAATTTGTGGGTTAAGTTTTTTTACATTTTTTGGTGATCTTTTAAAACACATTGTTTTTATATCTCAAGATTCAATTTAAAATATCTTGGCCCTTTTTTTTGGGGGAAGGGGGGGGTTTAGGGGTTTGGGTTTTTAAATTTTAAAACTTGGGGCCCAAGGGGAACGCCCCATTGACATTAAGAAAAAAATAAAGGGCTGGGAGAGGCGTGTTTTAAACCCACTCGTTCCTTCTTAGAAAGTCCCTTTTTACTTTACAATCTGGAGACTTTTTTAAAAGTTGAAAACAAATTTTAACAACACAAAATTTTTGGGGAAAAGTTTTTTGACGTAGAAACCCCGTATTTTTAAAAAAAAGTGTTCCCCCTTTTTGAAATCGCCTCTTTTCTAGTCCTTTTTTGCCCTTTTCTCCCCAAAGACCTGTGCACACAGATAAGAAAAAAACGTATTTTCGGCGGGTTTTAGGATTTTCCGGGAACCCATAAGGAAAAAACTTTAAAAGGGGATGTCCCCACGCAGGTTTTTTGATGGTTTTTTTAGCCGGTCTGGGGGGTTTTTTTTAAAACCCCGAAAAACCGGCCGAAAATGAGCACAATTTTGCTCTATGGAAAAAACCCCTGCAGCAGTCCCCATGTACGTTTTTTTTCCCCCCCGGGGCCCCAAGGGAAAATTGACATTTTCATTTCCCTTTCCGGGCCTTTCCAGACGGAATATGAACACCTCAATGGGAGGGCTCTTCTCCACTCACCGTGGGGATGGCCGCAAAACCGGACAAATACCGGCCGGGTAAACCGATCGGTATTTGTCCACTGCCATGTGAACGCACCCTAAGAGAAAAAAATTACCTGTAGTCTACGCAGGTCATTTTTTTTTTTTCTGCCCATCTTCTGGTAGTGACTTATTATACAAGATCTTGTATAATCTGCCGGCATTTTTAGCTTTTCCGTCGTCTTCCCATGCAATCAATTGTATGGGGTGACAGCAAAAAAAACAAGAACCAACTGCGGTTTTTGAAAATAAAGTGACAAAAAATGCGGTCGTGCATCGGGGAAAAAACAGTCGACTTTTGGCTGTTTTTTCGTCTGATGCTGTGTGGATCTAGCCAAAGGTATCTAAAGTCTTTCCGCTAGGAAGTTTTAAAGATTCTCATATCCTTTGTGCTACATATTACTTTGAGAACATAAGGTGTATTCTTTTATTATTATGGTGCATCTGTTTCTTAGTTTTAATTTTTTTTTTTTTTTTTTTTTAAAAAAGCTCTGATGAATTGCGTTTTTGTTAGCACTCCAGTATTTTTAAGAAGTTGCTAAACCCTATATGACTGCCACTAGACATTAACTGAGCCCCTGGGAGCCACTATCTTGGATGCTTTAGACACACTTCGGCAAATGCCTGTGACGAAGAGTCGTGACTTATGAGTTTAAAATGCAGCAGAGCATAAAACGCATAGAAGTGACATGATGGCCAGAAGCGCGCACAACCACATTCATATGTTTGGAAAGGTACAGTGATGAGGACCGGGAAAGCCTGCAGTGCTGAATTATTTAGCAACGGTAGGAGGAGAAGCTGAGCCCTTCAGGAAATGAACTACCTGAGCTATTTTATGTGTATGTAGCGACTGTGCAGCGTTTAAAGCTTTTAATTAGAAATGAGGCGGCTTTGTGGTGCTTTGTGCTGTTAGCCTGTGGTTTCACGGTGTACTGTAGCTGCTATACCTTTGTGTTACTCATGCAAGGGGTCCTGCTGTGTCGCCTTATTACACAACTTAAGAATCTTAATGAGTTTCTTAACTCTATGCAATGATACCAGCCTGGAATAGACTGATGTGTCTGGAAACTGTTAGTAGTAATAAGAAGGAGAAATGGTTTGTTCCCTGTAAAATGACCAGTGCCTTATCCCCAGCAGCACCATGATGTGTTTGTATGGCTTCAATGTAACCGGGTTGTCGTCCTCATCCAATTAAGCTGTGTTCAAATTGTTAAATGATTTGAAAAAGGACTTAGCTCGGCTCAATATTATCTATTTAACAGCCCATTAGGTTTGGGTTTTTTTTCCCCTCAAATACTTGTATCCAAAAATGTTTACCAGGGTTGGTACTTCAAGGGTAAGATTTAAAATACTACCATCTTTTGTAAATTTTTCCTAAACACTTCTAGATTAATTGTTTTATTTTAGCATATTAAGTCGACAGCGAACTCTTTGGGGATCTGGAACTAATTCTGATCAAATTGCAAGGTCTTCATGAATGTCTATGGTTTTTTACGTGACCAGTTTTATATTGTACTTTCTGATGATGTTTGTACATTAAAGAGGACCCATCACCTCCAGGGAAACCCCATGAAATAATAGGAGACTAAAATACAAACCCTTCCCTAAATATGCTTCATTAGGCAAAAGGAGTTTTCACATCTGGCTTTTTTACAGGGCCTGCTCTTCACAGCCAGCTTCAGAGTCATGCTTCCTGTGGGCAGTTCTACAGAAGCGACTGACAGTGCAGCTCTGCTATTCCTAGCTTAGCCTGTTAAAGGAAAGGTTTCAACAGCAGGGCCATGGCGTTCTAAAGGGTTAAAGCTTGTCAGTAAGATAGATAAACAAGCGCCTGTGCTGCTGATAAGATGCAGCAAGGAGTGACATCACCATCCCGGGCAAGACTGCTAATGCAGAGAGAGGTGGTCAGTAACTAGAGAATTTTATGTAATCCATCAGGAGATGAGAACTGCTCTAACTCTGAAATGAAGCAATATCAGAACAGCAAAGTATTTGGTAATGGCCCTTATTTGCCTTTGCCTACGTGTTTAAAGCTAACCAATAAGATGGGATTACTCCTTTAACATTTAGTACACGTGTTGGCAAAGATATATAAACATTTACTGTGCGTATGGGACCTAATATGTTATGGTGAATTTTTATCTTTCCGTTTTATGTCCTGCATTGCATTTTAAACACATGGAAGCCTAAGGGCGTGTTTACACGGCACAGGACTAATACCGGCCGGTATTTGTCCTGTTTTGCTCCCGTCGCCGCGGGGAGGGGGGGGGGGGCGGCTTTTCTCCGCGATGAGCGGAGAAGAGCCCTTCCCATTGAGAAGCACATATTCCGTCCGAAAGCCGGACGGAAGATGGTGCTTCTCCAATGTTTTGCTGCCGGACCGCCGGGCGGAAAACCGTGCAATGGGGACTGCTGCACGGGTTTTCCATAGAGCACAATTGTGCTCATTTTCGGCCGGTTTTTCAGGCGGTCTGAAAAACCCAAACCGGCTGAAAAATCGGCCGATAACCCTTGCCGTGGGGACATGCCCTACCGCCAGCATAGTTGGTAGAAATAGTACTTGCTGCTAATAGTACAGTAGGTATATACAGTTTGATAATTTAGTAACTTAAAGGGGTTTTCCAGGACTGACTAATGCTCATTCTTTCATCGAGGTATGAGTAAAAATAGAAGAGAAACCTTACTGTATAATTAGCTCTCGCACGCTCCTATTCACTCCCAGCTGCCAGTGCGTTCGACCAGTACTTAAGATGAGAACCATCATTCACGTGACAGCTCCAACCAACCACAGGCCACAACATCACATATACGTGACCTCTCGAGCTTGTAGTTGGCTGGAGCTGAACGCACCGGCAGCTGGGAGTGAACAGGAGTGTCTGGGAGGTAAGTATAAGGTTTATTTTCTATTTTTTCTCATACCCAAATGAAAGATTGAGCTTTAGTCAGTCCTGTAACACCCCTTTAATATGACAGAGACAGGTCTAAAATTCCAGTAGAAGGCAAAAAAGCTCCAGCCCTAAATGGGAGTAGTTGCACAGGTGCAGAATACTGATGCTTGGACCCCACCTATAAAATTAAAAACAAAACTTGGCTTTTAATAATAACTAGTAAAATGTCAACAATACAGTATATAGCATAGTCATAATATGGCACCAAATTATATGTATAAGCAGGTGTAAACAGTATCCTGCAATTCTTACTTAACCTTCAGGAAAGTTTATTCATTTAATTTATGTTGTGCACATCAAGATATAATCAACATATTTGTATTCCAGAATGGAGGGAAGCTTCAAAAATCACCCAGTCAATATACAGCATTTGTGTGCATGGAAATGGGCTGAAGATCCTAGATCTCTCCTTTAATCTTTACTCTCCACCCTCTTAATCCTCCCAGTGGAGCACTCGCCCCCACCAAACTCTAAAACTATTAATGAACTATTCAAAACATAGCTTAATGTAATAGCCAGTTTCTAAAAACAAGGTAGACAATAAGAGGCATACATCCTACGTTGCACAATTTTCAACATCCCAAAGCGTTTACACTAGTATTTACTACTTTCATCGAGGAAGTTGGTTAACAAAAAAGGTGGAGCACAGTAGTACCTTTAACTGTTTACACCTGCTAATATGTTTAGTTTGGTGCCATATTATGACAATGCTATATATTGTTATTTTATTTTACTGAGTATTATTAAAACTTTCATATAGGTGGTTCTAAGTATTTATATTTGGTGTTTTTTGAGAACTGTGGTCCCCTCTAGTAGTACAGTAGTTGTACATAGACTAATGCAGAAGCAGGTTAAAAACTAGTTCACACTGGATGCAGAAAAGCTGCAATAGCATACAGGTGAGGTTGTAAAATACTGATTAAAAAAAATCACTCACCTCCTTGTCCCACTACAAGGATTTAATTTTATGTTAAAGATCTCTCAAAAGCAAATCACTTTGCAATATGTGTCCATTACCAGTGTCCTACCTATTCCTAGATATTCCCTCTTGTATGGGCTGCATAAGCTCCTCAGGTCGCTATAGCTACAGACCTGTTTGATCTATCCGGATAGGCTGCCAGTGCCGGTTGCTATAGCTACAGATCTACTATATTCATCAGCTCATCAGTGCAGGCCTGTAAACACCCCTGAATTCAAAAATGAAACCGAGAAAACAGGACTGAAGTAAGATGAATCAACGTAGTGAGACAACCTCTTTAAAGCCTATTGGTGACGCTCATACTATTTGATTAGGCAGGCTACCCAACACAAGATCCTGTTATCCAGTATTCACCAATATTGTAGGGAATCACAACGGAATACAGCTTTAGTGTACGTGGCCATTATTGTACATGTGCCACCATCTTATGGTTCCTGCTCGGGTATACCTAGTGTCCTATATATTTTGTTTTTACCCTGTTTCATTTTCTTCAATCTTAAGCTGCTTTCTTTCTTAGGCTATGTTCACACGGCTGAAATTGGGACGTATCTCGCCCCGTATTTCGCACTGTACTGCGCTCAATACGGGCTGAGATACGTCCCAGTCATTACGGTAATCCACAGTTCTCATAGGGGAAACTAGGGTTTATTTCCTCTCCCCACTCGGACAATACCCCGCGCGGGTAGATAAGTGACATGTCAATTACTAGCGGCGAATACGTGCCGCTAGTAATGAATGTCTATGGGGCCAGGGGGATGCCGGCTCCCCCGCCCCACGGGAGCTCGCGCCGATCAGCGCGAAGTCCCAGCGTAAATTGTGGGGCATGATTACGCCCCACAATTATGTCATGTGAACATAGCCTTATACCATCAGTGAGCCAAGTGCCGGGTAAAACATTTTCTAGTGAACAGAGAGACATGTCTTACCCAACCATTGTCTAATCTTTTTTTCTAGTTTGAATGGTTATACACTCACCGGCCACTTTATTAGGTACACCATGCTAGTAACGGGTTGGACCCCCTTTTTACCTTCAGAAAACTGCTCAATTCTTTGTGGCATAGATTCAACAAGGTGTTGCAACGTGCTCAATTGGTCCCAAGGGGCCCAAAGATGCCAAGAAAATTTATTCCCACACCATGACACCCACCACTAGCCTAAAACGTTGATACAAGGCAGGATGGATCATGCTTTCATGTTGTTGCCCGCCAAATTCTGACCCCTTACCATCCGAAATGTGCAGCAGAATGAGGACTCATCAGACCAGCAACGTTTTTCCAATCTTCTACTGTCCCAATTCGATGAGCTTGGGCAATTGGAGCCTCTGTTCCTGTTCTTAGCTGAAAGGAGTGGCCCCGGGTGGTCTCTCTGCTTAGCCCACTCCCCCTCAAATTTCGCCGTACTGTGCGTTCGAGATGCTCTTCTCCTACCTTGGTAACGGGTGGCTATTTGACCTGTGCCTTCTATCAGCTCAAACCATCTGCCCATTCCCCTTTGACCTCTGGCATCAACAAGGCATTTCCGCCCACAGGACTGCCGCTTCACGGATGTTTTTTTCTTTTTGGGACCATTCTCTGTAAACCCTAGAGTGGTTGTGCGTGAAAATCCCAGGAGATCAGCAGTTTCTGAAATACTCAGACCAGCCTTCTGGCACCCAACAAACCATGCCACGTTCAAAGGCACTCAAATCACCTTTCTTCCCCATACTGATGCTCGGTTTGAACTGCAGGAGATTGTCTTGACCATGTCTACATGCTTAAATGCACTGAGTTGCCGCCATGTGATTGGCTGATTAGAAATTAAGTGTTAACGAGCAATTGGACAGGTGTACCTAATAAAGTGGCCGGTGAGTGTATACCGAGTGTTTAAAATGGGTTTTGGCTTTCTTAGGGTTAAATTGTTCAATTATACCAGCTAATGAGGGTGTGCAAGATGAAAGTAGTTTCCATTTTTGCATAGGTAATTTTCTGTCCCGTTACCCTCTGTTGCTGGGAGAACAAGCTGTTAATGGCTAAATCAATTTGTATTAGCAATCAAGAATAAAATATGAAGAAAGCTCATCCTATATTAGGGATTCTCTAAAAGTTAGTGATGATTGTATTGTGTTTTTGGCTGTAAAATGATTAGTTCTCAGGCCACACAGTTATTATGTGCAGTCCGATGTGTGTAAACCGTCGTCTACACTATTAACCCTACTTCTATAACATGATATAAAGCAGAACAAACAAAGGCAAAAGTAGACTATGTTCGAACTATTTAAAGAGGTTGTCTCACTACAAGGATTGTTTTTTATATTAAAGATCTTGCAAAAACAAGTCACTTTGCAATATGTGTCCATTAATAGTGTCCTACCTATTCCAAGATATCCCCTCTTGTATGAGCTGCATCAGCTCCTTAGGTCGCTATAGCTACAGACCTGTTTGATCTATCCTGATAGGCTGCCAGCACTGGTTGCTATAGCTACAGACCTGGCTTCTACTGCAGCCTAGTGGAAGCCAGTAAACACACCTCTGAATTCAAAGTGAAACCAAGAAAACTGGACTGAAGTAAGATGAATCAATGCAGTGAGACAGCCCCTTTAAGCCTATGAATAAAACAAGTATTGGGGGTATGCCTTAAATGTAAGTTGCTGCCATGTGAAAGCCCCCACCACCACCATAACAATCTTTATGGTTACCATATCAGTGGTGTTACACAGCTGTGAGTTTTTCGGTTTACTTGGCCCATTTGCCATTTAGAAGTCTGAGAACTCTGGTTGGTCGACTTTGTAAGAAAAAAAAATCCCTGGCAGCAGTTCCCCAAGTAGAAATGTTGCGTGGATTGTGTTTTTCTTGTAGACTGAGGACTTTAGTGGTACAAGTTTGTTCCAGGTGGACACCTATTTACATATAATTTTAGTCTTGCTGTTGCTTTGTATATTGTGCATGCTTGGCAGCCTCAGTAAGGCTTGTGGCTAGGAAGTGACTGGATAGAAGACCACCTACCGATAATTGGGTGGGTTATCGCAGAGCTCTATCGGAACAGACCTTTCCCCAAGGCCCACCAATAGGTCATGTCTACATGATATCCCATAGAATGCAATGACAATAAGGGTATGTTCACACGGCTTAATTGCGGGGTGTACTGTACGCCGGGTCTTCAGGAGGCGCACCGATCGGTGGATACTGCCGCCACGCAGAGGGGCTGGCAGCCCGCCGGCCCCATAGACATGTTAATTATCTCCCCGCACGTACAATTCGATCATATTGTATGCCCGGGGAGAGGAGGCGTAATCCATAGTTCTCTATGAGAACTGTGGATTAGCGCAGTGATTGGGCCGCATTCTGCTCGCAATACGTGACGAAATGCACCCCAAAATAAGCCGTGTGAACATAGCCTAATTAGCACCACTGCAATGCTAAGGAAATCCTGAAAACATGACCTATTGGTTGGGCTTGAAGACTGGATGAAACATCAATTTAATGAATATCCGTAACAGTGTCTCTCAAGACTATATAGTGTTATATACTAATATGAGTATATGCTTCTAAAAGTAGTGGTCACTCATTATTGTACTAAAGAAATGTTGGCAATTCATGTGAAACAGAAAATACATAAGTTTTAGAACATTTAAAGAACAAGTGGAAACAAAAATATGAATGTGAATGAGCAAATTCAATTAAATCCATTTGTACTACATATTTATAAAGAAATGAATCACAAAAACAATGTAGAATCATAAAATCGACATCTCATAAACTAGAGCTGTTAGAACAAAATGGATGGGATTTTTGGAATCTGCAGCACTCAAATACCCAGATTAGGTCAAAATTTCTAGGCACCAAAATTTATTTTTGGGGGTTTCACAGTGTAATTGATCAAAATATTTTTGAACAACACTTTCATGCTGGCAACTTTTGTTTTTTTTGTAAAGGGTGGATTATTTAGGGATATCATGTTTTTAGCAATAATGTAAGTTTGTGTTCTTCTGGTTCATATAAAGTGTACAAGTTTGTGTTCTATTTTCTCCAGTAAATAGAATGTAATATCCATTGTAAATACGCACCTTACATTTTCTGTAGCCGTGGCATTGATTCCCCTCCTCCTTCTCCTTCATATATTGGTATGAGAAGGCGGATGACGCATCTTGCGGTGACTAAATATCTTTTACAGTACCATGACAGCAACCTATGTTGGTGGTATTGATTACCTGTGTACCATTTAATAGCATGTAATAAAATCATAGTGTGTGCTACACGCACCACTTCCTTCTTTGTAATTTCTGGTGCTAGAGACGAAGGAGAAAAGGGTCTTGGACAGGGTCATAGCTAGGTAGAAAATTCTAACCGTTTCCAGCCCAAGCCTCTAAAATCATTGATGGCAACATGGCACTAATACTCTACACTACTTTTGGCCTTTGTCTGGTATAAGGGGTCTGTGCTGGGGGATTTTCTGGCACAGAGAATAAACATACACTGCCAAACCTATATGCAATTGTGCAGTTGAATACAATCTAGTGATTGCTGACTTAATGGGGTGGTCCAAAAGCTCATTTGTCCAATGGAGCATGATTAAAGATAGAAATGTTATATCCCAGTGGCTGTCCTGTTCATGCTGTACAGGGACGACCGTTCATCACTCACATGTTATGTGCAGCCAATCACAGGCCACAACGTCACGTGACCACTGTGACCTGTGATTGACTGCACATAGTACATGAGTGATAAACGGAACGGCTACTGGGACAGAACATGAACGTCACGGAGGCGAGTATGCTTATTTTTTTTCTATTTTTAAGCATGCCCCATCGGACAAACAAGCTTTTGAAAGTCTCGGACCACCCCTTTAAGCCATTTCAGCTGAGGTCCCATACAAATCCTTTCCAATTGGGTTATCCGTTCGAGTCCCATTTTTCATGGTATCCTGTTTGCCCTATTTACTGAACATGTACAGTGTGTACATCAGACACAAAAGCACATACGTTCAGTAAACAGGGGAGACCTAGTCCAATTCAGAAGTTTGCTCTGTAGATTTCTATGGCCTCGTCACGGCCCTGCCATAGTGTCTATCTAGATCAGGCATCCTCAAACTGCGGCCCTCCAGCTGTTGGGGAACTACTACTGCCATCATTCCCCATTTTTATAGACAAAATAATTCATGTGGGAGTTTTATTTTTCCAAAAGCTAAAGGGGCCGCAGATTTAGGATGCCTGATCTAGATACATTTTTCACAGTATCCTGACAAATATCACAAACTGGGATTAGATGTGAATGAGGCCTTCGTGTGCTGCTCCTCAATTGAAGATCACTACTTTATCTTTTATACGTCCTGGTTCTAGGAACTCCAGAAATGTTAAAATACATAGAGTAGCTCCTTAAATATGATTGACACTTACCAGCTTTATTTGTAATGATTTGTGCACCTTTTAAAGGGATTTTACCACAAATGCAAACTAACTCTTTTATTTCACGCAAAAATTTTTCAGTTGAAACTAAAAAAAATGTTTTTAAAAAAAAAAAAAAAAAAAAAAACACTAGTTGTTGAAAAAAAAAAGGGGACTCTGTGGTTAGACATTGGCTCATGTGGTTATGGGTTTTTCCCTGTTGGTGGTTGTGATTTTTTTATTTTATTTCATTATTATTTTTTATATAATCCATCAAGACATCCTGCTAATCAGTCTAGTGCCGTTGTTCACACATTCTCAGTAGCTCAGTCCCCACACTAGGATCCTCTTACACATCAACGCTATTTTGCCATATAGCTTGTAAGAATCAGTGCACTTAAAATGTTATCTTCCTTTACAACTAACAGATTAGGTGGACGTTCTTGGAGGAATCCAAAAGAATAAACAAGGGGCACTATAATAAGGGGGCTTTCACACAGCGCAGGTTTTGTGCAGTTTTAACTGCGCTCCAATTAGGCTATGTTCACACGGCTTATTTTGGGATGGATTGCGTTCCATATTTCGCGCCGTACTCCGCAAACTACAGCTGAAATCTGTCCCACTTACGGTAATCCCATTTTCCTGAGAGAACTATGGATTCCTTTCTCTCCCTGCTCGAAATATGGGCCCGGGGGGAGAAAGTGGCATGCAATTATCCCCGGGATACGCGGCGGGGATAATGAATGTTTTTTGGGGGCCGGCGAGCGGGACGCCACCCCCCCCCCCCCCTTCCCCCCCCGGGCCCAAACATGTAATTGCGGGCGAAAAAACGTCCCCAAAATTTCGGTGTTTAAAAAGCCGTGTAACATAGCCTTTTTAAAATGCCTTTTTACCAGCAAGCTGCTTTCATTTTTCTAAATTGTTTTAAAAGGTGTTTCAGTAAGTAATCAATTACTGGTTTGAAATCTTGTGAATTTTCAAACGCACTAAGGGGAAAGTCCCCACGGCAGGGTCTTTGCCCGCGGGCCGCCCAAAAAATTTGGGCTGTTTTTGGCGGAATATGAACACCTCAATGGGAGGGGTGAGGGCTCTTCTCCGCTCATCGCAGAGAAAATCCGCCCCCACCGCGAGGGGAGAAAGTGACGTCAATTATTTACGTCGCATACGCGCCGTGAATAATGAGTGTCTATGGGGGCGGCGAGCTGCCGGCCCCGCTGCACGGCTGTCGGGGGTAATTTGGGGGGAAATCCTCCCCGCAATTACGTCGGCAATAAGCTTTTTGAACGAGGGAAAAAGGGGCGTCCCCCCGGAAAGGGGAAATACCCCCGGTATATCCAACTGGTATTTGTCCGGTTTTGCGGCTGTCCGATATGGCCGTGGGGGGAGGGTCGGTTTTTATCCGCGATGAGCGGAGAAATGCCCTCCACATTCACTTGCACATTTTCTGTCTGAAAACCAGATGGAGGAATGTGCAAGTGCAATGTTTTTTGGGTGGCCCGCGGGCGGAAAAACCTTGCAGTGGGAACTGCTGCACAGTTTTTCCATAGAGCCCCATTGTACTCTTTTTCGGACGTTTTTTCAGACGGTCTGCAAAACCGCAAGCCATCAGAAAAACCGGCCGAAACCTGTGCCGTGAGGACATGGCCTTAGTATATAACGACCTCTAAATACAAAATCATTGTTTCATTTTTACAATTGAAATATTATGTTTAATTGTAAGGCTATGTTCACACGGCAATAATTGCGGGGCGTATTTCCCCCGCAATTACGCCGTGGGGTCGGGGTGGGGGGGCCGGCAGCCACGTCGGCCCCATAGACTTTCCGTTTTCACGGCACGTATTCACAGTGAATAATTGACATGTCACTTCTCTCTCCGCTGGCCGTATTGTGCGAGCAGGGAGAGGAGACGTAATCCATAGTCTCTATGAGAACTGTGGATTACCGTAATGACTGGGACGTATCTCGCCCCGTATTTTTCGCAGTATGTCACGAAATACGGGAGCGAGATGCATCCCATTTTAAGCCGTGTGAACATAGCCTAATTTAACATATTAATAAAACATTTAATCAAACTAGCCCCTTTTAGGCCGTGTTCACACGGCTTATTCCCGACGGATTTGTGAGCGCAATCCGGCTCACAAATCTCCCGTGAATAAGGGGCGGGGCTGGTGCGCGGCGGGGGCGCCGCTCCCCGGCCCCATAGACTTGCATTATCCATGGCGCGTATTGCGCCTGGCTAATGTGCATGTCACTTTGTCCCCCCGCGGCGGATTCGCCGAGCGGGGAGGAGCGACGGAATCCACTGTTCTCTGAAAGCAGTAGATTACCGTAATGACTCCAACGGATTGGCGCCGTAATGCAGCGCAAATGCGGCGCGCAGTATGGCGCCAATCCGCGGCAAAATAAGCCGTGTGAACGAGGCCTTAAAGTAAACCTTTCACAATTTCATGTGACACCATCTTACAGGTTTCCTGTTATAAACAAATGCAGACCTGAAATCAAGTGTTCTTTCTGAAGAGTTAGGAGTTATTGCTGTTACTTGGATTGTTTTAGGCTATTATTAAAATGTATCTTGCTTCTATATTTTGTTTCCACAGTGCTGGACATGGCGAGACATGTACCGTTGTACCGAGCCTTGCTAGAGCTGCTCAGAGCCATTGCTTCATGTGTAGCCCTGGTGCCTCTGTTGCTTCCTCTGTCTGGTGTTAATGGAGAAGAGGAAGAGGAACAAACCGAGTCACAAGCATCTGTGGGGACTTTGCTGGCAAAAATGAAAACCTGTGTTGATACCTAGACTAACAGATTAAGGTAAGGCTTGGTTGTGGCATTGCAAGCAATACTGTCCTTACAATTGCGCATCAGTCTATACAGCCCCCTGTGACTGACATTCCAGAAGTTTTCTGTGAAATAAATGAATTTAATTTTAGGCTATGTTCACACGATGTACTGCGAAGCGAAATACGCGGCGAAATGCGCTACAAAATAAGCCGTGTGAACACACCCTTAGGATACTTAAATGTTTTATTCATACTAGACTACTTTTTCACACGTGCTTTCCTTTTCTTTGGTGCTGAATGTAGAGATGATCATTTTGTAAAATGTAGGAAAGAATGGCAAACATCATTAAATACTTTGTTTGCAAAGTAATTGCTACAACTGTGAATTTTCTCCATGGGTTATATCACATTTTTGGTGACATTTTCTCCAGATTATAGAACACTGATGTATGGCATACAGTTTCATAGGTCTGGACTATGTATCTTTTGTGTTTGTCCAAGATGTCAACTTACATCTCAGCTTATATAACATATATAGTGTGAACAGAGCTTAAAGACCATTTTGGGATCATTCTACATTTTAAAATTAAGGGGATGTTCACACTGCGTTTTTTAGATGCGTTTTTTTAGATCCGTGTTTTGCACCCAAAACAGACTTAAACACACACCTAGCAACTTGTATTGTGTTTTACATTAGTTTCCATGTAAAACACGCATCAAGCGTTCAGAACACCGATGCGTATTTTACATGTCTTTCGGATCCATTCAAATAATTGACAGTCAATTCTTGATCCGTTTTACGCAGCAGACAATGTTTAAAACAATAGGGTACGTTTCTGCTGCACAGAAAAAGACCAAACCGCACCGCTTTTTTTGGGGAAAAGACTCGGATAAATTTTTATGCAGTGCTTTTCAATCCCTTTTTCGGATTGAAAAATGCGGTGTGAACATCCCCTAATACCTTAAAGGGCTTTTAGAACAAGGCAGATCAAGTGACGAAAGAGACGTGGCTTGTTTCCACACAACAAAAACCCCCAAACCCCTTTGGGGCCTATCCCAAGGTTTTTAAAACATGTGGGAAAAAGGCATACACAGAGATTGAAGTTAGGAGCACACCAAAGAATCCTGGGACTTGTAGTTCTACAGAGCAAAGGGAAATGCTGATGTTTGGCGTGGAAAGGGCTCCCCCGGACGGGAAAGGGGGAAAATTTTTGCATGAAAAAAACAGTAGTCAAATGAACACTGTTTTTTTGTTTCTTTTTGCTTTCTGTACAGCACCTTCAAAGACCAGTATTATTCCATATATATATTATATATTTTTAATATATATATATTATTATTTTTATAATCACCACCGGCCATTTTATTGGTACACCTTTCCAACTGCTCGTTAACATTTAAATTTCTAATGCCAAAACATGGCGGCAATCGTGCATTTTGGATGTGGCTGGTAAAGACAATCTCCTGCTTAAAAACCGAGATCGGGGGGGGAAGAAAGGGATTTGAGTGCCTTTAAAGTGGCATGGTTGTTGGTGCCCGAAGGGGTGGTCTGAGTATTTCAAAATCTGATTCCTGGGATTTTCAGCACAACCATTTTGGGTTTACAGGAATGGTCCAAAAGAAAAAAAAAACCAGTGAGCGCCCCGTCCTGTGGGGGAAAGCCCTTGTTTAGCCAAGGGGCAAAAGGGGAAAGGGGCAGATGGTTCGAGCTGATAGAAAAAGGCAACAGTGACCAAAAAGCCACCCTTTCAACCGGGAGGGAGAGGCATCTCGAAAGCACGTCGGCGAACTTTTAGGGCAGAGGGGGTAAGCACAGAAGACCCCCCGGGTTTCCACTCCTTTCAGCTAAGAAACAGGAAAAAGGGGCTCCAATTTGCCCCAAACCTCGAAATTGGACAGAGAAAATTGGAAAAACGTGCCTGGTCTGATGAGTCTCGATTTCTGCTGCGACTTCGGTGGTAGGGTCAAATTTGGCGTCAACAAAATGAAAGCATGGACCATCCTGCCCTTTATCAACGGTTCAGGCTGGGGGTGGTGGTGTCATGGTGTGGGGGGGAAAATTTTTCTTGGATCTTTGGCCCTTGGTACCCTTGGCATCGTTGAAAACCCCCTTTTTGAACTTGCCACGAAGAATTGAGGCGTTTTTGAAGGCAAAAGGGGGTCAACCCTTACCAATGGTGACCTAATAAAGTGGCCGGTGAGTGTATATAGCCGTTTACACGGCACAGAGCAAATACCGGTCGGATTATTTGCTCTGTTTTGGCAGTGTACACGGCCACAAGGGGACGGCTTTTCTCCGTTGTTTGCGGAGAAAAGCCCTCCCCCTTCGCATTGACCTGTTCATGTTCCGCAAGAACACCGGACGAAAGAATGAACATATTGCATGCTTTTCGGACCGCTGGCGGTTTAAAAAAGTGTCCGGCGGAAAATCACTGCACGGATTTTCCATAGAGGTCCGTGATAGTTTGTCAGCCAGTTTACAGACGTCTTTCAAAACCGTCTGTAAAGCCGGCTGAAAAACCAGTCGTGGGGACATGCCCGAGACAGGTTTTTGTCTGTAAAACCATGGCCCCTTTAGGCAAAAAAAAAATTAAGCTATGGCCCACAGGACGGATTTTTCCGCTCGGGGTTTGAAATCCGATTTTAAAAATGTCAGATCTTACCGGATTCCTGTACATTTAATGTCGGGGAATGGCAAAACCGAAAACCAAACCCCTATAGGGGCAAAAATTCACGGGACAGCTATGTTAAAAAAAGCCCCCTTAAAAATTTGGGGCCCGGCCCTTTTAACCCCCCCGGTTTTTTGGACATTCCTTAAAGGGAAAAAACTACATCCTCAGTAGTCTCTATACAAGGGGGGAAAGAGGGGTTTATAAACCCGAGGGGGCAAGGAAGGTGGAGCTGATTTGAGGAGCGCAAAATCTGGGGAGTTGCCATGGGGGAATTTTAAAAATGGTAAAAAATCTTGTTCACAAGGGGAAATCGGCCCACATTGGAGGGTTTTCTGACTCCAAACTGGAAAAGGGAGGTGCCTTGGGTTATTGGTTTGATTGGGGAGTCACATAGCACAGCTGTCTAATAAAAGACTTCAAAATGTATGGCTGCAAACCCAAAAGGGGGGAAAAAATTACACTGTTAAATTTTTAAATTATTTTTGCATATTATGGCATGTTTTTTCAAAACTACCCCCCAAAATTTTTTTTAATATTGATTATATCCCGTTTTATTTAGGGCAGCACTGGGTTATGAACCTTTATACGGGTGTTTAAAAAATCAGTGTAAAAGCTTTTATTAAAAGTGGGAAATTTGGTTTTTGCCCTTAAAATAACACAAAAACCCCTCAATGTCTAAAATCCTGGCAAAAATGAAATACACCCTTTTAAGTTAAAATGGGCAAATTGTGGGCCCCTTTTCCCTTTTTCCCCCCTTGTTGTTCCCTGTGACTTTTTCAGTTTTAAAAGGTGTTATTTTTCTCTTCGGTCACTGGAAGTTCCCAAAATAGCAAAAGCAAAAGCAAAGAACTTTTTTGAGGGGGCTGAAAAAAAAATTGCTCTACATAAAAAAGACTAGGCCCCCAAACTGATTTGCAGCATGGTGGCCAAGGGCCTACGCGGTTTAAAAGAAAAGGTTTTTACTCAGAAACATTAGAACTTTACCATTTTTTCCCCCTTTTATTAGCCAGTTTGAACCATTAATAAACTATTTCTCCAAAATGGAGAAAAAACCGCACTAGTTTAAAAAAAAAATTAAAAATTTTTTAAAAAAAAAACAAGTTCTTTTATTAAATATTCCACATAACAGTGCTTTGTGTAAATCTTTTTAAGTATACCACTGGGGATAGGTGGATAAAAAAAACTTTCTGCACAGGGTAATATCAGGAGGAGTATAAAATATAAAAAATTTGTTATAAAATTTTTCGTTTTACCAGAGCCCCCCAAAATGTAAAAAAAAAAGAAAATTGTAAAATTAAGGGCCCAAATATTGGAAAAAGATAAAAATGGTAAAAAAAATACATAAAAGGGTATAGGGTAAAAAACATGTTGACGTGATATATATTATATTTTATATATATATAATATTTTATATATATATATATTTATAAAAATTATATAATATATATATATATATATATATAAAAAAAAATAAAGATACCCCTTTTTCTTCCATGTATTATTTTTCACTAAAATTAATGCTCACAATCACCATAAAAAAACAAATTTTAAAAGAAGGGGAAGCTTCCCCCTTTACAAAGTTTCCACCACCGAGCGCATGTGTGTACATATATACTACTCACAAAAAGTTAGAGATATTTGGGTTTTGGTTGAAATGTCAGGACAAACTTAAATTTTTTTTTTTTTTTTTTTTTTTTTTAATTAATTGGGGACCATCCATGCACATGCCCAAAACTGTTAAAGTGTTTCAGTCCCTTTTTGCACAATTTGTGACCTAACAAGGGCTTAGTGGAAAAAATTCACAACCAGTTTTTTGAACCCTGAAACCCCAGAAAAATTTAGGAGTCAATTTGTTTTCTTTTTTTTAAACAGTTCTCCTAAACCATGTTTTTCACACTTTGACATTGAGCCAAGGCGACACCTTACAATTGACCCAACAGTAATTGTCTTTGCGGGGCTTTAAAGCGGGATCCCTCACACGGATGTGGCCACTGAGCTTAAAAATCTAGTGGGGCCCACGGGCGGTTGAAACAAAAGATCGGAGAGGGGAAAAAAAAAAAAAAAAAAAAAGGCAAAGAAGGGGAAACTTTTTGGGCTACTCACACTTTTATGTATAAAAAGTTTTTTTTTTACATTTGCCCCAACCTTTTTTTTTTCGACTTCCAACTTTTTCTATTCTGTGAAAACAGTGAATGACCCCAAATTAAAAGTACATCTTGCCCCCCAAAAAACTTTCCCCTTTAAATATAGGAAATGAAACCTGAAAAATAAAATGTTTTGGTTCTTGAAAGGCAGGGAGGAAAAAACGAAAAATCCGAAAATGGCTTCAGCCTTAATGGTTTGGGCCCCTTGGGAAAAAGGCCACATTTGGGGTGGGCTAAACATTGTAACTTTTGGTTTTTTTAACCCCTCCTTTTGGGAAAAAAGGGAAAAATCCTGCTTTTTTCAGATGTGTGTTTTCCCTTGCATATTTTTTTGGACTGTATGGTGGTGAGTAGAAGACTTGCACACCAATAGGACGCATTGTTGCATCGTGTTGGACCAGTTTGGTCCATTGTGGATAATTGTTGCTGTTCCCATTTTTTGCTTTTGTGAGGTTGATGGGTCCTGACGGTTCATTTATGTAAAGCAAAGGCAATCCGTTCTGGTCTGATCCACAGAAAAACGCTTAATGCTAGTATGAAAGGTATCGGAACACAGCGTATCACACTTGCTAGCCACAGACCAATGACTGTAGCCCCAAGCGACTGGTGGATGCAACTACTATGGTCATGTAAGCATCGACCTGAACCATGGAGCGAATGGAAGAATAGGGCCTATGAAAAGAAGGCAAGCTAGCAAAGGGAGTGGAATGATCTGGGTAATGTTCTACTGGAAAACCTCTGGTGCTGGCATTTATGTGGATGTGACTTTGAGACATACCAGCTGCCAAAACATTGTGGTATTTTCTTAGCGCCGTGGCCTATTTCTGCTGAATAATGCAAATATTCTCTAGAATGGTTTGAGGAACTTTAGACATTCGAAGGTGTTGATTTGGCCTCCAAGCTTGCTAGATCTCAGTCTAAACAAGCTGTCCAATTCATGCAGAGCTTTCCTTTTAACATATAGGACTAAGGATCAGCTGCTGAAGTCGTGGTAGAGTCGCATTATTATGGCCGCCATCCAGCATCAAGAGTAACTGCCGTTTACAGTATGGACAGCAGCTGGATAGGGGGGGGGGGGGGGTTCTTCCAGCAGTGGTTAGAGTGTGGTTTCTCACCTGACATGCCAACATTCATGTGTTCGATGAAGCAGAAACCATGACTGATTGGAAAAGACCTCCCTCTGCCAACAAGCGGAGGTCCTACACCAATGCTGCCTGGAATATTGATGCCTTTTCGGCCAATGCAGCTCATTCATCTGCTTTGGAGGCCTATACACTGTAGGGTTCGCTGAACTGTTGCTTTAGATATGTCCCTGGAAGCCCTGTGGTTTATTGTGGGGGTGAGCGGCTAAACTGCAGCGTGCTTTGGGCACCTTTGTAGCCAATGAACATTTCTTTGTGCCGTGAAAACTTAAAGCTTTTTCTGCCAATGCTTTTTGGTTAGAAATGGTGTACTGAGTCATACAGTCGGGATTACTGAACTGCTTTAGACGCATGTCTAATAACTCCTTGGTTCATTTTGGTGGTGAGCTGCTACTGTAGCGCGTTGATCTGCCCTCATGCACCATTTTAGCTGATGTTCACCACTCAAAAAATGTTATCTTCCAGCGACTTGCTGGATGATAACATATTTTTTGCAATCGCCTGCTTAAGGAGTAGTGCTGGCTTCACAACCTCTCAATCCGCGCAACTATTGAATGATCTATACAGGTGAGCGGATCGCATATATTATGTTCTTTCTACTGATGTTCACCACTCGCATCAATGGCACATGGTGCTTTTTAGTTTGGAAGTCACGTATTCACAGCGGGGCCATTTGTCCACTTATGATACACTTTCTCCACAGCAGCAGGGGAACAGGTCACAAACTGCGCGGTTTTAGAAATACAGGGTAATTTACAAAAGCAGTGTGCAATATGAAAGCCTCAATTTTCAGAAAAGGAAGATCTCTCCTATAGGCGTGTGAGATTCAAAATTGCCTTTTGCACTCCACGAAGCATCTGCATATCACAAGGCATTATGGGAAAGGAGCAGAGACGCTCAAGCACACTCTACTGGATGTAACAAATCCTCAATTTGCTTTTGACCCACTGGGTCTTTGGGAAGCAAAAGGGACATTAGCCAAGCCAGCATCACCCATCTGTAGACAGCCATTTTGGGGTGTTTGCCCCTCGTCAGTACAGAACAGAGCAATGCTGGCTGGCTGATTGGAAAGCAATGAGTGGCTCAAGAGATACTCTATCCAAGTATTTTGGAACACAGTTTTGCTTTGATTTTTTGGGTGTCACTGGCCACTGACTACTGATATAACTTTAACTACAGGTCTTTACTCTACAGATACCAGCCTTTTTGAATCATCCTGTTTTGCCACCATTGACCCGAAAACCATCATCAATTTTTTTCCTAACGGCAACGAGGAATGTGTGTGCAGACAGCTTATAACACACCCAATATACCCAACAAGACAGCTCGCTGCACACGACCTCCTTCATGAGTTGTGTTATGAGCTATGTTGAAGTAGGAAGTGGTCATAGTAACGTAGCGCAAAAAATTCATTTTCGTAGGAATAGATGCATAATTCATGATAATACATGTATGTCAGTGTCTGCCACAAGTTAAATTACCTGTTTAAATACTTAGCCTCTCATCAGCCTTTCACTTCTGCTTCATACATTGCAATTGAAATACTGCTTTGTCATCACAATAACTGGTGGTACATGGAAGATATTTTCTGTCAACTTGCACTTTAATGGATAAGCACAAGAAAAAGACCTTAAAGGGTTGATCTCGCCATGCTTTTTCACAGAGCTTGCTTTTCACATTCATTTTGGGGCTCCCAGTTCCTTGTCAGGCTATGGGTGGTACTACAGCAGCGACTGTCATTGGAAAACTCGTATCGGGGTATTTTCACACGGTCAAATTTCGGTGCGCTTTTCGCGTCGTATTTGCGCTCTAATACGAGGGAGATGCGCGCCAAAATTACAGTAATCCATAGTTCTCATAGGGAACTATGGATTACGCTTCCTCTCCCCGGGCGTACAATACGATCGTGTTGTACGCCCGGGGAGATAAGTGACATGCAATGACAGTTTATGGGGCCGGGGGGCTGCCAGCCCCCCCGTGTCGCGGGGTACGCGCCGATCACTGTGACTCCCAAAAACCTGGCGTAATTGCGGGGCGTACTGTACGTCCCGCAATTACGCTGTGTGAACATAGCCTTGGATACATGACTTCTTGGATGCTTTCTACCTTGATGATTTATTTATTTTGTAAATTTATCTAGCGCTGTCATATTCCATAGCGCTGTGCAGGGGTGGGCATCATTCACATTGTTCCTTGTCCATATTGGGGCTCACAATATTTCTAAGCAAACTATCTGTATGTTTTTGGAGTGTGGGAGGAGACCATAAACGACCTCTAATGTTGGGAAAACCCATGCAAACTAGTGGAGGACAGAAAAGCTACAAGCCTACATTGTCCTCGGTTGGATTCAAACCCAGGATCCCAGCGCTGTATGGCAACCGTGCCAACCACTGAGCCACCGTTCTGCATTTGATCTCTTATGTTGTTTTTCTTTGCATGTGAGCTTTTCCCATTTTCCAGTAAGATATTTTGGAGAGGGGGGAGGGGAACAGAGAAGTTCTTTGATGCTACTCTGAATAGGGCCTTAGAATAATGAGGCTTGGGCTTATTTACTTGACCTATGAAGAGGAAAACCAGGAGGCAAAATCATTCTAGTGCATTTTTTATGATTTTAGGTTACTAGTATTGAAGGTTACATGTTAAATGTATTCGTTGCGTGTCCTAGAAAGAACTTTAAAGGCAGGAGCCAAAAAGTAAAGCAATACTTGGAAAGTAAAGGATTGCAGCCTGAAGTCACGCTGGTACACAGCTGCGGTTTGGAGTGCAAGTGAAATAAATAGAAGTTTTCTATGGCTGCTGTTTATTGTGACAGATCATAGCGGAGTCCATTGTAAATGTTTGAAGATGATTAATTTTCTGCTATACTGAAAACAGTTTTCTCTGGGCCAAATGAGGGAGCTTGAGCACCAATGAACGTTTGTTTTGTTTTTTTTTATCTTTTTTTCTGATTTAAACAAAATTTTTATTTATTTTTTTTATCCCAAGGCAAACTATAATTCTTGTCTGATCTCAAGAGACAGATGTAAGCTACTTTCTGCTGTACCAGCTATCTGCTTACAAAGAAAGGGGCTGAAAAAAAGCGCATGGCATGGATTTGTAAGAAACATATTTGTATAGAAAAGTGCTGCGCAAGGAGAAAGTGACGTTAGCCAATTAATTCATTTACTATAATCCCCAATCATATTTGTTGTTCTTTCCATACATAAAGAAGCTCACTTGCCAAATTGTTCCCTTGTCAATGAGAGGCTATAGCGGTGTGTTTTCTCTAATCACCCGATGATGGCTGATGCCAAATTGGACAACAAAATGTCAGGCTACAGATTTTGCTTTTATGGCTTGTATGCTGCAGATTTCCATGGCATAAACCCTTCCCAAAGGCTCAATAGTGCAATTAAAATGCACATGACTCTGTAATATTGATCAGCAAGAGAAGCAACTTGTCTAAAGCTGACATTACTATTGTTTACCTCCAACCATCTCCACTAAGAAAACTTCTTGTTCAAGAAGCTGTCCCGACAGCTGTTAGTTTCCGTGATTTCTAAGAAAATGCCTCAAAAGTCTTGTATATCAGCAAACCGATAATGTGCTGAATACGGGCAAACAAGGAAAGCTGATTGCGAAGGAATAGGTCATTTATTGTCGGTAGCTTGGAAATGGCCAAACACTTTGCTTAGTCTTCTCTCGTCCTCGTGAGTTTAACACCTAATCATACAGCAAGTGGATTCATCTAGTAATGCTATCTGAAAATATAATGCTGATGTGATTTGTGACTTCCGAGTCGACCCCAAAGATTTCAAGATTTGAGAACTCTGCGTTTGCTAAAGCAGCAATTTAATATTTCAGCATTTCACAAACTTTGTATTTCTCTGGTAATTTAATCCCAGAAATAGCTGCAACAGAGTCATAATCCCTAAACATACAAATATAGGTAATTTTTGTCACATGTCTTTTTGGTTATATTCTTGCACAATAAGTAACTGGTTTCTGTTAGGCCATTTTCACACGGCTTATTTTGGGACGGATTTGGTCCAGTATTCCGCGCCGTACTGCGCGAAATGCGGCGCAAATCCGTCCCAGTCATTACAGTAATGCACAGTTCATAGAGAACTATGGATTCAGTCTCTTCTACCCGCTCGAAAGTGACATGCACAGTATCCCGGCGGGATACGCGCCGTGGATAATGGTTGTCTATGGGGCCGGCGAGCAGCCCGCCCCCCCCCCCGGCCCCCGCTACACGGCAGCCAGCGTAATTGTGGGCGAAATCCGTCCACGCAATTACGCTGGCAATAAGCCGTGTGAACATAGCCTTAGGCTTCAGTAGGGTATGTTCACACGGAGGATTTCCGCATGGAATTAGACTCGGAACCTCGTGCTGACTCCTATTTATAAGAATGGGCAGTCCACATTTTTGACACTGAACTACACAAAACGTGGCAAGGCTGTTCACATAATTCAGCAATTTCATTCAGTTGGCACTTTCTCAGAGCAGTCTGAAGCTTCATTGATCACAAATACAAGTACAAAAATCACTCTCCAGTTTAGAATTCCCATAAATCTTGGTCTTGATTAAAAACATACAGTACTGTACAATTTTTTTTCTTTCCCCACTGATGGGTTTCGTAGTTACCACCTTAGTCTGAGCGCAGGCTAAGGCAGCTGCTTGCAACGCTCAGACTAAAGAGTTAACTCTAAAACACTTCAGTGGGATAAAATACATTTTTGTTTGCTATTTTGTTCTTAAAGGGATGGTGCCAGGAAGTGAGTTCCTTACCTCTTATCTGCTCACCAGAGAATATAAACAAAGCATGCTGAGTCATGAACGGCTGCAGGGGTGAGAGGGAGGGGGGTGAGCAGGGAGCAAGGAAGCAGGGAGCGTCTCTAAAGTTAAATCAAATAATAACATTACAACAGTGGATTCTCTGTACAGCAGACAGACTCAAACTGCACTTTCTCCCCAGCCCCTTCATGTTCCCTGTCATCAGATAAGAAGGGCAAACACGCAAGCGTGGTCAGATCAGCTCCTGTCAGTGTCCTGGTCGTGTCTAATGTAAACTTTCAGGAAACTAAGGGGGGCAGAGAAATGCTGTAGCTCTCACAGGCTTCACTTTTTGTAATCACATATATTTAGAAAAGTGATTAAATACCCATTTTGGAGGATCCCACGTCAACATTACATCGTGGCAAAACCCCTTTAATAAGATGTGAATAAAGAACAAGTTTTAATAAAATTATAATCCGGAGGCGAATGCTGGAGTTTGACCTTTTTTACGCTTTGAACTACAGCACAAACATATCCATTCTTCGAAGCTGATCCTCCTTGATTTCTGCTTCCGTAGGTGCTTCCAAATTGGAGGCAAAAACCGCCTCTGCAAAGGTAAAATTCTCAGCAGAAATCTAAGGATTTCACACTGGATTTTTTCGATAAGAAAACAGTTTTTCACAATGAGGTGTTTTACATAGGTGCTTATAGAACCGTTATCCATGAAAGTAGTTTTCTATCTAAAGTTGGCATTAACAAAATACGGTAATGCATCAACATGCTGCCAAGCCTTTTTGCGTTTGTCCTACCTAGGGCATCAGAGTGGCGTAGTGGGTCGTACTGTTGGCTTGCAAAGCTAGGGTCCAGTCTTGATTACTAACAAGTAGAACACCAGCCCTGGAGCCTTATTCCCCTC
>JAODAL010045450.1:0-31922 GCA_025379985.1 Phyllomedusa bahiana
CATGGGGGAAAACAGGTCCCAATGAACATTGGTTCATGAGGCTGAGGTTTAGCAATCTGATACCATGGGGGGGTGCACTGAGCCCAGCGCAATTTTGGGGAAAAATGGAGTTGCACGCCTGGGGTGGGGTGCTTCGGGCGCCACCCTTGCTGACCCCTCCTAGACCTCCGGAAGGGGTTTTTGAGTCTCCCGCACACTAAACATTTGCAGGGTTGGGATGGTGCCGGCTTCGAGGGTGGCATGCACCATCTGCAGCAGGAATCAGTTTTTAAAGTTTCAACCCGGGCTCCCACTCGGGGCCGGGAACAGACTCGATCCCGTCCATTTTAAATCTCTAGATGCCACTGCCATAGCATCTGCATTACCTAGTTGCCCATAGTTACCAAATGATCCATGCCATGTACAAGGACCCATTAACATCAAATGAAAACTCATAGCAACCAATCAGAGCCCATTACCAACCATCAATATCATAGCAACCAAATCAGGCTCATGAACCAATCAGAACCAAAGCGACCATACGAGCTCATACGACCAATCAGATATCATAGCAACCAATCAGAGGGGTCATAGCAACCAATCAGAACCATTTGCAACCAATCAAAGCCCATGCGACCAATCAGAGCTTTATAGCAACCATCAGAGCTCATAGCGACCAATCAAGCCCATAGTGTCCAATCAGGCTCATACCAACCAATCAGAACCATAGCAACCCAAACAGAGCCCATAGCAAACCAATCAGGCTCATACAACCAATCAGAGGGTCATAGCAACCAATCAGAGCTCATACCAAACCAATTCAGACCATAGCAACCAATCAGAGCCCATACACAATCAGAGCCCATAGCAACCAATCAAACCCTATCCAACCAATCAGAGCTCATAGAGACCAATCAAAGCCCAGCTTTAATTTTTCCAGAGCAGTTTAAGAAATAAAGCTTGAGCCTTATTGGGTTTCTATGGCTCTGATTGGTTTTCTAAAAGGGTCTGATTTTTTGCTATGAGTTCTGATGGTCGCTATGAGCTCTGATTGGTTGTTATGAGCTCTGATTTGTTGCTATGGGTTGATTACGCTATAGCTGATTGGTTGCTATGGGCTCTGATTGGTTGTTTATGAGCTCTTGTTCCTGTGATAAATGAGGTCCTTTTTTTTTGGGTTAGACATAATAGGTATCTCACTCCGTAACTCTATGAAAATTATTGTGTTATTTATCTGGAAAACGAAATGCCAAATAAAAATTTAGAAAAAACATTCATGTCAGAATTTTTTTTTTTTTAAATTTTTTTTTTTTTGTTTTTACCAATCAGCCTCACAAAAAAACGGGAAAAAAAAAGTGATGAAAACTCTGTATGGCACCAATGAAAATGTCAACTCATCCCACAAATGGGTAGCCCCTCCTACAGCTCCACTGATAAGAAAAAAGTAACAAAAATTCCGGGATAAAAAAAATGATTTTTTTTTTTTTAGGGTGATGAAATTAACATTTTGAGAAGGGGCCCGTGAAAGCGCACGGTCTAAACATAGGGCTGGGTCTGCAAAATGGGGGAGGGAAACCCCTGACCCTTGCATCAATCTTGTGGACTTTCAGCTGTCACTTAAGTCAAAAACAATCAGAAGAGCTACAAAAAAGTCTCCAAATTAATTTCAACCGGCATCCAGCACCAGTGACCCGGGATCAGATATAAACCCGATCCCAGCCAATTAACCACTTAGAAGCTGCATTAAAGCGTGACCGTGACGTTGTAATAGGAGCACAAACATGGCAGCTGTGGATACCTTCATTAGGCTCCGGTTTCCGTGGCAACTAAACGGTACAAAACACTCACGTGGTGGAGGGAGATCGGTCTGTTGTGGTCTCCGATCATCCCTAATAGGTGCACAAAAAATGGCAGCTGTGGGAGATCTTCATTTAGCTCTTCATTAGGCCTACGGTTTTCCCATGGCAACTGAACACAAACCCCACAATCAGCGTGGAGGGACGATCGGGACCAAACAGACCGATCGCCCCTCCACCCACGCGAGTGTGTATACGTTTAGTTTCCATGGCAACTGGGGGCCTAATGGAGGCCTCCACAGCTGCCATGTTTGTGCTCCTATTACACCCTAAACCCTAAAGGGCCATAAATAGGGGCATAGAAAATCAATGAATGTTTGGTAATACCATAATACATCAGTTTCTGCAGACGTAGTACAAGTGATAGGGGGTTAAAAGTTACTGGATTTTTTTTTTAATTTTTTTTTTAAAATGATTTTTTAAAAAAAAAAAATTTAAAAAAAAAAAATTAAAAAAACCCTTTTCCCCACTCATCGTATACTTTAAAAAAAAATTTAAACATGAAAAAAATGAAAAAGGAACGATGTAGTACAATGTTATGTTGTCATGTTAATTTATCCTGCACGGTGAACACTGTAGAAAAAAAAATACCGACAGAACAACAAATTGGGGTTTTTTTTCAGTCATCTGCCCCCCTTGAAAAAACTAGTGAAAAAAAAGGGAGATGCATACACTCTAAATGGTGTCGATTAAAGGCTAACATCATCCTGCAAGAAAAATCAGGCTCCACGGGGGATAAGTGAAAAAAAGTCGGTCTGAAGATGCAAAGAAAGATTTTTTTTTTTTTAAAAAAAGGGTTTTAATATTTTTAAAATTAGTAAAACATCACAAAAACTATAATACATCTGTTATCAGCAAAATCATATCGACCCGCTGAATAAAATAACTTGTAATTTATTTCTTTTCATGAACTCTGTAACCCCCCCCCCAAAAAAAAATGAAAAAAAAAAATGCTATTTTTGTTTTTTTTTTTCCTTCCATTTCTACCCCACAAAGAAATTAAATTGGTTCCCTAATACAGACAGTTCCCGGGGTTACGAAATGGGATGGGGGCGTAGGTTTGTTCTTAAATTGAATTTGTATGTAAGTCGGAACAGGTAAAATTTATTAAATTTAATTCCAGAAACGAAAAGTTTTTTTTTTTTAGTTTTTGGGATAGTGCAGGGAAGGTTTTTACATTTGTTTTTGCTGTCTGTGCCCCTGTTAGGAAGATTTTCTCCCCATTTTCACCTCGTGTTCTGCTGTGGCATGCCCGGCACTTGTCGTTTCAACAGCTACTATCTGTAGTGGAAAAATGGAACTACAAGTGGCCAGCATGCCGCATAATCTCCGTTTGTAACTAGGGGAACAGATTGAAGTCGGGGACTGCCTGTACTTTATATGGTGCATTGAATTGTACCATTAAAATTGATAACTCGTCCCAAAATAAAAAACAACACCCTTGATACGGCCATATTGACAAGAAGATAATAACGGTTACTGCTTTTGTAAAGGGCGACAAGAACAAAAAACGGAAATGACAAAATATAAATTGGCTCGGACTCATAAGGGAAAGACCTGCTACATATGAAGAACATTCGTTCACCCCTCGGAAAATAAGCAAATGTTGCATTTAGAGGCCTCCGTCAGCAATGCGCTGACCGCCAGCAGACACTCTGTCCACCGCAGTATTTTAATTGGTTGTTTAACGATGTTTCCGCGTAAAACCTGCTGCTTACCTTCAACATCCACGCTGCCGTTTAATGAACACCGTTCTGGCTTCATATTTGCTGGTTAGACACGCTTCAAACAAAACTGCCGCGACCCATTAATAATCTGAACTGAGATTGTGTCCTTGCACCGAGAATCTACTTAAAGGGGCACTCCCCACCTCATTTATAGCTTGGAAAACATTAAGCACAATTAAAAGAAACATTCTCACCAAATACATCAACAATGTTGAATTTCAAAGATACAGCAGTTATCTACCCTGGTTGTTCACAGAATGTTTCCTAGGGTATCATCCGCCTCCGTTCTTATGACATTGTATTTCCTCTGCATTTATATTATATTTTACTAATAGTAATATTCCCTCCTGCATGCTTACTGATATATACAGTGGGAGGGGGGACAACGGAAAGGCCGACAATCACCGTTAGTTACAGTTAGTTTACCGCACCCTGTAGTCACCCATACAGTCCTGTCCGCTCCCAAAGACTTCGTAAGAGAGCATGGGACTCCAAGTCCCTATGAATGTATGTCCTAGATATTCACCCATTGCTGACTAGAATGAAGTCACAGGGGCCACAAACCACGGAATGGAGGATCTTCCAAACACATTTAAGTAATAAACCGCACAGATATCTTCTTCAGAGGCTGAAACCAATGACAAAACGGAATCGCCGTGACATGTTACATTAATTTGCAGCCGTCTAGAAGAGGAGCAATCGGTGGACAGCGCTGATTGTCAGCGATGAGGCCGACCTTTAACCTTAATGAAGGTCATTCGAACGCAATGGTAGAATTGAATCTCCGAAAATATGCCCATTATGGAGAACCTGGGCGCTCACCCAAAAGTAACGTGTTCTGTGCCAAGGGCAGAGCGAAGTCTACATTCCCGGTCAGCAGCCGCTCCTACCTGAACATGGGTAAACTGAAATTGGGTTTATTGCCACAAAAGATGAAGAGCTGGCCACATGTTGGTCATCAGCAGGTGGTCCACCCTCCCATATCACAGATAGAAGAGGATCTGCCACATGGTCTATCATCAGTAAGGTCACCGTCCCACATATCACAGATAAAGAGGATCTTGCCAAATGTGGTCTATCAGCAGGATGGTCACCATTTCCACATATCACAGATATGAAGAGGATCTGCCAAAACGTGGTCTATCAGCAGGAGAGGTCCACTCCACATATCACAGAGGAGGATGCAGCCACACGTGGTCTTTCACAGGATGGTCACCTCCACATATCAACAGAGGAAGTAGTCTGCCACTCGTGTCTATCAGCAGGGATCGTCACCTCCTACATAATCACAGTATAGAGAAGATCTGCCACACGGTGGACTAACAGCAGGATTGTCACCGCCACATAGCACAGATAGAGGAAGATCTGCCACATGTGGTCTATCAGCAGGAAGGTCACTCTACAGAACACAGAAGGAAAGATCAGCCACACGTCGGTCTAAATCACAGGATGGTGACCTCTCACATATCACAGATAAGGAAGAACGTGCACATGTGGTCTATCATCAAGGATGATGACCTCCACGAAATCACAGATAGAGGAAGAACAGCACCCCGTGGTCAAGTCAGCAGATGGTGGCGCTCCCACAAATCACAGATAGAGGAAGAGTGCTGCCACACGTGGTCCAGATCACAGGAGGTCCACCTCCCGCATAACACAGATGAGAAAATGATCCTGCCAAACTTGGTCTTATCAGCAGGATGTTCACCATCCACATAACACAGATAGAATAGATCCAGCCAAACGTGGTACTATCAGCAGTGATGGTCACCTCCACATAACAAAGAAGAAGAGATCTTCCACATGTGTCTATCAGCAGATGGAGTCACCTCCCACATATCCAGATAAATAGGATCTGCCAAACGTGGTCTATCAGCCGAACGACAACTCCACATATCCAGGTAGAGGAAGAGTCTTCCCTATGTGGTCTATCACATGGATGGTGACCACCACAATATCACAGAGAGATGAAGAATCTGCCAAATTGTGTCTATCAGCAGAGTGGTCACCTCCACATGACCCACAGATAGAAGGAGGATCTGCCACACATTGTTCTAATCAGCAGGATGGTGACGCTTCCGCAGTCACAGGAAATAAGTATCTGCCAAACGGGGTCTATCAGCAGGATGGTCACCTCCACATATCACAAGATAGAGCAGATCCTGCCAAATTGGTCTATCAGCAGGATATCCCTCCGACAAATCACAGATAGAGGAGGATCTGCAAACGGTTGTCTATCAGCAGGATGGTCCACCGTCTCCACAATCACGATAGGAATGATCCTGCCACATGTGGTCAATCAGCAGGATGGTCACCACCATATAATCATAGTAAAAGGAAGATCTGCCACCATGTGGTCCTATCAGCCGGATAGTCAACTTCACATATCACAGATAGAGAGGTTCGCAAACGTGGTCTATCAGTCAGGGGGGGTGGTCACCATCCATAAAGTCACAGGTAGAGGAGGATCTGCCCACACGTGGTCTATCACAGTAATGGTCACCTCCACATATCACAGGTAGAGAGGATCTGCCAACACGTGGTCCTAGTCAAGCATGATGGTCACCTCTACAGAACTCAGAGGAAGATCTGCCACATGTGGTCTATAAGCAGACGGTCACCTCCCATGATCACAGATAGAGGAGGATCTGACACATGTGGTCTATCAGCAGGTTGGTCCACCTCCACATAACACAGAAAGAATAGTAACTGCCAAACGTGTCTATCAGCAGTATGGTCACCTCCACAAATCACAAGATATAAAAGATCTTCCACATTGTCTATCAGCAGGGATGGTCACCTCCACCATATCACATATAGAATAGGATCTGCCAAACGTGGTCTATCCAGCAGGATGTGGTGACCTCCACATATCACAGATATAGGAAGATCTGGCCACACGTGTCAATCAGCAGGATGTGACCTCCACATATCACAGATAGAGGAAGATTCCTGCCCACAGTGGGGTCTATAAGCAGAGAGGTCACCTCCACATGTCACAGATAGAGGAAGGATCTGCCACATGTGGGTTCTATCAGCAGATGGTCACCTCCACATGTCACAGATAGTGAGGATCTGCCACACGTGCTCTATCAGCAGGATGGCCACCTCCACATACCACAGATAGAGGATGATCTGCCACATGTGTCCTATCAGCAGGATGGTCCACCTCCACATAAGACATTAGAGTAAGACTAGCCACAACGTGGTCTATCAGGCATGATGGTCAACCTCCACATGTCACAGTATGAGTGAGGAACTGCCACATGTGGTCTATCAAGCATGATGGTCACCTCCATATTCACAGCTACGAGAGGATCCTGCCACATGTGGTTCTATCCAGCAGGATGGTCCACCTCTCACATGTCACAGATAGAGGAAGACTGCCACACTGTGGTTCTATCAGCAGGATGTCACCTCCACATGTCCACAGAGGAGACTTCCACAATGGTCTTATCAGCAGGATGGTCACCTCCACATTCACAGTAGAGGAGGATCTTCCACATGAGGTCTATCAGCAGGATGGTCTCTCCCCACCATGTCCACAGCAGAGGAGGATCTGCCACATGTTGGTCTATCAGCAGTATGGTCACCTCTACAGAACACAGATAGAGGAAGATCTGCCCTATGTGGTCCTATCAGCAGGATGGTGACCTCTATAAATCACGATGTAGAGGAGGACTGCCACAACGTTTTCTAATCAGCAGGATGGTGACCTCCACATATCACAGAAGAGGAAGATCTGCCCAATGTGGCTATCATCAGGATGGCACCTCCACATGATCACAGATAGAGGAAGATCTCCACAGCCGTGGTCTATCAGCAGGATTGTGACTCTCCACATTTCACAGATAGATGAAGAACCTTCCACATGTGGTCCTATCAGCAGGGATGGTCCACCTCCACAAATCACAGATAGATGAGGGAGTCTTCCCACATTGTGGTTCCTCATCAGCAGGATGTCACCTTCCATCATACAACAGATAGAGGAATATCTTCCATATATCCACATGTGGTCTATCATCAGGATGGTCACCTCCATATATCACAGGATTATCAGGAAGATTCTGCCACACATGGACTATCAGCAGGATGTTCACCTCCATAAATCACAGATAGAGGAGGATCTGCCACTCGTGTGTCTATCAGCAGGATGGTCACCCTCCACATATCACAGGAAAAGGAGGATCGTGCCGACACAACAACGTGGTCTATCAGCATGATGGGTGACGCTCGCACATATCACAGGGAGAGGAAGGAGCTTCCACACGTGGTCTATCAACAAATGGTCACACTCCACATATATCACAGTAGAGTAAGAACTGCCACACGTGGACTATCAGCAGGATGTCACCTCCACATATCACAGAAAGAGGCGAAGATCTACCTCACGTGGTCTATCACGGGATGGTCCACCAAATATCACAGGTATGAGGAAGATCTGCCACATGTGTCTAATCAGGCAAGGATGGTGCCATCACATGTCACTAGAGATAGAGGAAGATCTGCCACACGTGGTCTATCAGCATGATGGTGCCTCTCCACCATTTCACAGAATTAAAAGTAAGATCACACATGTGGTCTATCAGCAGGATGGTGACCCTCGCATTTGTCACAGTAGAGGAAGATCTGCCACATGTAGTCTATCAGCAGTATCAACATCATTGGATACCGGTGTGGCGCCTATCAGAAACGTTATTTGACTGAAGGCACCTGAAACAATGATTCACCAATTTTACACTGGCCTCCACGATCACCCTGTGACTTCTTTCTGCGAGCAACATTAAGGGGGTTTGTCCTCCCCTCAGAGTTTCTTAGATGCATCCTGTCACTTTATCCTGGTCCATTACTTGTCTGTAAATTAGCATTAAGGACTCCCTGCATTCACTCCGTGTATTCAACTCTGTGTTCAGTCCTGCTAATTAGTTAGATTAGCTTAGAAGCTTCTCTGAAACTGCTAGCGGAGATTTTATCTAAAGTAAACGCAGTAAATAGTCTTTAGTCTGATAGGCTCAGATAAACACACTAAGTTCCCACCTGCCTGCCAGGACTGTGTGATGACCTCACACCCTGCTATCACATAGGTAACAAACAGCAGTGTAAAAAGAGTACACAGGCCTGGTCACATGGGGGAACCAAAACAAAGACTGGAAGGTGATAAAATCATTTGTACTCCTTCGCAAAAAAGATGAACAAAGCAATGTATTTGGAAAATGTCGTTCATTTAGTGTTCCTACATTTTGAAAGCTATTTTTCTTTGTAGCGAGACAACCCCTTTAAGGGACTCAGTGTATCTGCCCCCCATGCCCAAGATTTGAGGACCTGTACCAATACAACATTGAAACGAGAAGAGGCCATATCAGAGGATTTTGCTGGCTGTGACGACAGAACTTGGCACCCACAAAGAAATCAGTCCATGTCACCAATGACATCACTCTGAACATTTGTAGTTACATGTAGTCATGGTAGTAATAAGCCTGCATTATGTTTTTGTTTAAGAATATCAGGGCTTGACATTTTTTTTTTTTTTTTATCCTAATCAGCTGTTTATTACAATTACTATAAAATACTTTCACCATGTGAGTGGTTAATTAAGAAACCATCAGTAAACAAAAATAGAAAACCTGCTGTATCTTCTGAAAAGAAGCAAAATCAGAACAGAAATGTATTTGGAAAATTGCTTTACATATTTTAAATTAAGTCTATTAAATGGGACTTGGGTCTCATAGTCCAACAGCACGTGCAGACAAAACTATGGCCACCAAGAACATAGAAATTGCCCCAATAAACGGTGATGTCACATTGCAGCCTGACCTTGGAGCTCTCCACAACTAGATATAGCAATCACTAATACCAAAACCCACATACAATACACATTGACCAATGGATGTTGAGCTTATCAACTCTGATGACCGGGATGACTAATGTGTATGGGGGCTTCTCTTCCGACAGAAGATGTTGGAAAAGAGAGGGATCAGGCATGTTGAATTTTCACGCTCAGTCCTTTAAATTTCCATAGAGATTTGTGACTTGTCTGGTAGAAATTTTCTCTTCTCTCCCAATTGAAGGCATATATATGCTTGCCCAAGATGACCATCATTCATCACCAGGCATCTAATTGTGAAGCTACCTCCATCAAATATCATTTTGATTGTGGAGCTACCTCCGTGGAATATTTTCTTGACTGTGGATCTACCTCCATCAAATGTCATCTTGAATATGGAGCTATCTACATGGACTATATACTTGAATTGGGGCTATCTACATGGACTAATTATCTTTGGAATGAGATCTACCTACATGGACATTTATCTTGAATATGGAGCGAACTACATGGACCTATATCTTGAATGTGACTATCTACATGACATTAATTCTTGAATATGGAGCTTATCTACATGGACTATTATCTTGAACGTGGAGCTAACTACATGGACTATTATATCTTGAATTGGAGCTATCTACAAGGAACGCTATTATCTTATATGGAGCTATCTACATGTACTATATATCTTGAATGTGGATCTAACTACATGGACTTATTATCTTGAATCAGGAGCTATCTACATGGACTATTATCTTGAATGTGGAGCTATCTACATGAACCTATTATCTTGAATATGGAGCTATCTACATGGACTATTATCTTGAATGTGAGCTATCTACATGGACTATTGATGCTTGAGATGTGGAGCTATCCTACAAGGACTATAATCTGAATGTGAAGCTATCTACATGGACTATTTTTATTATTTAATTTTTCAGCGCCCTTGGTTCCAGAGCGCTGTAACATTCTGAGTACATACATAACATAGGTCAAACAAAGTACAAAAGTGACAAATTAATAACTAACAACTGGTACAGTAGGAAGAGATGTCCTTCCTACCCCGAGAGAGCTTACAATCTTACAAGGAGTGGAAAGAGACAGAAGGTAGGGGTGAACATGTTGTCGGGGACGGGGGGGGGGTACAGTGTCAGCAGGGTATTGTAGGTTAAAGGACTCCTTGAAGAGATGGGTTTTTCAGGTTACGTTTGAGGCTGGTGATGTGTTGGGTGAGCAGTGAGTTCCAGTAGTGTGGGAAAGCATGGGAGAAGTCTGGTAGACGGGTTATCGTGAGGAGTTGACACGGGGTAGAGCAGAGAAGAAGGTCTGTGAGGAGCGGAGGGTTGCGTGACGGAGGAAGATATCTGGAGATTAGAGCAGAATGTATGAGGGGAATGGATTATTGAGAGCCTGTAGGTCCTGGTTAACTAACTTGAACTGGCTTCGCTGGGCAATGGTACCAGAGAAGGATCGGCAGAAGGGGAGAGCTGAGGAGTAGGAGGAGAGAGGTGAATCGAGACGGGCGGCAGAGTTAAGGATGGATTGTGAGTGGTGAGCGAGGGTTGCAAGCTGGGAGGGCCACAGAGAAGGATATTGCAGTAGTCTAAGGCGGGAGATGATAAGGCGCTGGACGCGATCATTTTTTGTGTGCTTTTGAAGTAAAAATAGAGCGGATTCGGGAGATATTTGTTCAGTGGAGCAGCAGCAGAAAGGTGATGGTGTGCGGTTTTGAAGGTACAGATTGGAGTCCAAAGTTACCCTAGGGCAGCGTACATAGTGAGCCGATGAGAGAGTGTAGCCATTCGAACTGTGATAAGAGAATCAGGTGGAGGGATGGAGTGACGGTGGGGAAGATGATAAATTCAGTATTCTCCCGTTTAGCTTCAGGAGATTATGAGAGAAGAAGGAGGATAATGGACGAAAAACAGTCAGGGATCCGGATTATCCTTGAATTATGGAGCTATCTACAAGGACTATAACTTTTGGATTGGAGCTACCTACAATTGAATGTCAGTCTTGAATGTTGAGCTACAGAATCTACATGGACTATTAACTTGGATGGGGGAACTGCCTACATGGAAATATCTTAAATGGGGAGCTCCTACATGGAATTCATTTTGAATAGGGAGCCATCTACAGGGACATTAATTTGGTGGGGAGCTCCCTCATTAATGTCATTTGAATGTACTGCCTACATGGATATTTTTTGAATAGGGAGCTATCTACATGGACAATTAACTTGGATGTGGAGCAACCACATTGAATGTCATTTGAATGTGGAGCTATTTTACAGGGAATACATCTTAAAATGTGGAATATTTTACATGGACATTATCTTAAATAGGGAGCTTCTACATGGAACTAATTTGGGATGTGGATACCTACATTAAATTTCATTTTGAATGTGGAGCTACAGTATTACATGGATATTAATTTTGATGTGGAACTGCCACTTGGAAAATCACTTGAATGTGGGATCCCTTCGGGACTATTAACTTGAATCGGAGATACTTACATGGAATATCATCTTGAAAGTGGAGTGCTACAGGACTATTATTTTGAATGTGGAGATCTACATGGAAAAATCATCTTGAATTGGAGCTATCTACATGGAATATCTCATAAGTGGACACACAGGAATATCATCTTGTTGTGGAGCTACTTCTTGAATATTATCTTGAAAGTGGGCTATTTCCTTTGAATTTTATTTTGATTTGGATTCCCTTATCAATATCATCTTGATTTGTGGAATACCACAAACAAATACATTTTAGTTGTGGGCGCTATTTTGAATTTTTTCCTTATTATGTCTATTTCTATTAAAAATTTATCTTGTTTTTGGGGAGCTAGCTCTATCAATATCTTTTGGGGTTGTGGAGCTGTTCCATTGAGTTTTATCTTGACTGTGGGCTACCTCCATTGAATTTTTCTTGATTGTGGAGCTACCTCATTATTTATTACCTTGATTGTGAGCTTTTCCCCAGGAATACATCTTCTTTATGGAGCACCCTATCAAAAATTTTCTTGACCGGGGGGCTATCTCCTTGAGGATCTTGACTGGGGAGCTCCCTCCATTAATTATTATTTGACTGTGGGGCTACCTCCATAAAATATTTTTTTTTAGAGCGAGTATCTATTAAATTTAACTTAACTATGGACTACCACTATTAAATTTTTATCTTAATGTGGAGCTACCCTATTGAATGCTTCCACAATCAATCTATCTGTATGGTTAACTAACTGGGAAGGTTATTTTGTAATGATTTTATAGTGGATATTATCACTACAATGTTACTTTTGACCTGTCAAGACACTGTTTTTATTAGCGAAAGGTAATGCTTTCACCACTGTTTTGAATCTTCCCCCAAAATTTGTCCCCTGAAGGAACAAAATTTTGAAAAGAGAAAAATTTATTGCAGCGTTTACAGGATCAGATTACTTGTGGATAAATTGTTTTTCATTAGAAAAAAAAAAAAAAATATGAAAGAAAAAAAAACAAAAAAAAACACAGTACAATTGAATTCCCACTTTTTATCTCCATGTACAATAGGTCGTCTTTGGAATGTTCTTGGGTTTGGTCGTTGTCACCAGTTAATGTGATACATTGTCTTCCATCGTAAGATGTTCAATACATGGTCCAGATCATGTCACCGCACAGACATCACTATAAAAAGATTGCCAAATTCTGTAACGGCAAGGTTACTTTTGCATTGGAAATAGGCCTGATCTTTCCCCCGACCCCTTGGATTTTTGTGTAGACTCACGACACCCAAATGCTTGTTCGTTCTGGTCGATGCTTTTTTAAAGATGCTCCTCAGGGTTTGGACTGGAAGTTGTTGGTGACAAAACAGTAGACATAGGGTCCATGCAACTATTTAGGCTGCTGAGAGTCACTGTGACATGGTAGACAATGAGGATTACGTCCCGAGGCATGGAAAAGGCTGGCGCAGAAGACCACTTGACTCACTGTATGGGCGTGAAAGCACACTGTGAATATGATGAGCACGGTAATGAGTAGCTGTACGCTTTCATAACCCTCTCCCGACTTTGGTTTCATGAGGGTTGACCTGACAGGGCCCACATGATCCTTAGAGTGTAGAAAGTAATGATGATAAGTGGCACAAAGTATTCAAAGACAGTCGGGAGTAAACAGCTGAAATGGGCAACATGACGGTGACAAAATGGTCGTGGTCAAGATGGTGAAGGTCACCACAACGGCGAATATCCATATAATAATGCATATTCATTTGGCATAGTTGGGATTCCCACCGCGTGATGCCTAAACCCTTTCACGATGGCCATGTAGCGGTCAACACATATACAGGTCAGGAAAAGTATACTACAATAAAATGTTCACAAAGTAGGTGAAACGTGGACAAACGAGCAGGTCGGACAAGCTTCAGCACTGTAGTACAGTCACAATGCGGGTCGGTAGAGAGAGACCCACCAGGAGGTCCGTCACCACCAGGTTGATGGTGTAGATGACTGATGTGGTCTTGGCTTTGGGTTTTCGGAAGCAGAACACGTAAATGGCCAAGCTGTTTAATACTATCCCCACCGGGAAAATAAGGGTGTTAATGATCAGCAGGGCCACCCAAAGCCCGTAAAACCTTTGTTGTGTAGAGTTTCGTCCAAGTCTGCCAGTTGGTTCATTGGTTGGGGTTTCTGGTATTCGTAAAAGAATTTTGAGGCCAAGGTCCCCGTTGTGTTGGGGGGACGGATTTTTGACTGAGTAAGGCAACTCCATGTTCAGTAACCCAAAACGGATCAGAAAGAAAACAGAAAAAGAGTTAGGATGGGTTACCACTGATCCCCAATATGCACCCCAAATAACCCTTTGTATTGCGTAATGGCTCTAATACACTCCACAAGTATTTTGTTACCTGATAAAAAAACTTTGAAGGCCAAGGAAAGAGAAGCCAAACCCGTCAGAGGATCATAATCCCAAGAATCTCTGGAATCAGGGAAATGGTACTTTTCCAGTGGCTCTTAAAGGGGTTGACATTGACTTTCTAGATAAGCCATGGAAATACAATTTTTTGCATGCACGGACAACTTTCTCATACATATAGTTACGCGCATACACTCCTAATTATATAGTCTACATCATGTGTCAAACTTAAGGCCCATAGGCTGACCAGGGGCATTTTTGGGGCTGTGAGAGCTTGAACATCATGAGCTGGGAGGGGCAGAACAAGCTGCCCCCTGCATGACGCAGCCAGTACAAGGGTAGGCACCATTTGGATTCAGAGCTGCAGTTCACATCTCCAACTTTTGCTTTGTTAAGTGACTCAAAGGGAAGGGCATAGCTCTGACAGCCCTACACAAACACCCTAGCCACCAAGACCCACCAATGGCAAACATAATGGGTGAAAGTGGCTCTCTTTGAACATGACTTTGGTCTAGATTGAAGAGCTTTGATGTTGTCCAAAGTAGGGCCAATCCCACTTTGGAGCTCCTCCTCCTATGATAATTTTATAGAAGAAGCCGCAATCAATAGTCACCCATTTGGAGCCTAAAGGATAGGTCCCTCGGAACCCCAAAATGTACACACCCTCTCTCAGTCCACCTCCACTTCTACTATGCTTTTCTGTCTGTAGTTTACTCCATAAAGGGGCATTTCCATGTGCACTTTTTAGTGCTCGGTTACTTGACTATATTCAGAACTCCATAGAAATGAACGGGGAGGACAGCAGCAAGCACAGACCTCTTCATTTTCGGAGGTCTGGTCATAGCTAGTTACAGGCTGACCCGCAGTCCCCAGAAAGTGAACATGGGAAGACAACTTTCAGTCATAACTTTGTATCTTCTCACATACAGGGGTGTAAACTAGAATGCAGAAGACCCCCCAGTAAAATAAGATGGCCCCCACCACATAATTACAGGATAGGTGTTGTACTTGGGTGCTTGGGGACCAATAGTGCAATTAATTCTTGGGATCCTTTAGTGAAATTCATTTTTGGTGTCCATTAGTGGAGGTGAGTCTTAGGGTCCACCAATAGAGTTCATTCTTGGGGCCCACCAGTCGAGTTGAATCTAGGAGCCCACTAGTGAGTTGATTCTTGGAGCTACCAGTGGAAATGGACATTGGGCCCACCAGTGGAGCTGGGTTTTTTGGGTCCCACCAGTGGAGCTGGTTTTTGGGGACACCAGTGGAGATGGTTCTTGGGGCCCACCAGTGGAGTTGATTCTTGGAGCCCACAAGTGGAGCTCATTCTTGTGGCCCACCAGTGTAGCTTGTTCTTGGGGACCCCAATGGAGTGGTTTTTTGGGGACCACTAACGGAGTTGGTTCTTGGGGCCCACCAGTGGAGTTGGTTCTTGGGGCCCAACCCGAAGTTGATTATTGGGGCCACCAGTGGAGTAGAATCTAGGAGCCCATTTTGGAGGTGATTCCTGGGGCCCACCCATAAGGAGTTTTATTTTTCCCAGGCCTACCAATGGAGTTGACAGTTGGGGCTCACCAGTGGAATTGATTCTTGGGGCCCATCAGTGGAGTTGATTCTTGGGACTCACCAGTGGAGTTGATTATTGGGGCCCACGAGTGGGGTTGTTTGTTAGGGCCCACCACTGGAGCTGATTCTTAGGGCCCACCATTGGAGATAATTCTTGGGGACCATCAGTGGAGTTGATTCTTGGAACCTACCAGTGGAGTTGATTCTAGGGCCCACCATTGGAGCTAATTCTTGGGATCCATCAGTGGAGTTGATTCTTGGGACCCACCAGTGGAGAAGATTCATGGGACCCACCAGTGGAGATGATTCTTGGGACCCACCAGTGGAGTTGATTCTTAGGGCCCACAATTGGAGCGAATTATTGGGGTCCATCAGTGGAGTTGATTCTTGGGACCCATCAGTGGAGTTGATTCTTGGGACCCATCAGTGGAGATGATTCTTGGGACCCACCAGTGGAGATGATTCTTGGGACCCACCAGTGGAGATGATTCTTGGAGCCCACCAGTGGAGTTGACTCATGGGTACCCACCCTACGGCTAATGTACATTAATTCACATACTGCACATGCCTCTTGCACTCTGCTTTTCTCTCTCTGACTTTATCTAGAAGAAACAGTCCAGGGCCACCAGGCCCAGCAGTCCCCCGTGCCATGGGGCCAACAGAGGTTTTCCCTGCTTCCCTGTGGACCAGTCTGAGCCATAACAGGAAACTAAAACAACAGCTGAAGTAGCAATAATTAAAGGTATATATATAATGCTGTCATATATCTGAGATCCCACATATTAGTGCTAGGAATGTTACCAACTTATAAGTTCCGAGATACAATGTACCCGAGTGGCCCCCTCAGCCCTTGGACCCTATAGCAGGTGCTCTGGCTAATATGGCTATGGTTACCTTCATGTACAGGACTTACTACACAAAAGTAAGACAGTCTTTTAGAGAGGTTGATGCAGCCACATGACATCCCACATAAAGGATTCATAATATTTCGGTGGAAGGAGCAGTCAAGTTTATGGTTCTACATTAGAGGAACGTACCGTGGATCAGGAGCAGATGCAGTCAGTGAAGCTTCGTTATCGCCTATATGATAAGTTGTTGAAGATAAAACTGGGCGGCAGAGAGCGGCACCGTGGAACCTTCATGAAGACAATAGTATTGGCCCAATCCAGGGGTGGATGTGCCTAAAAACAAAACAGTCAATAATAAGCTGACTATGCCAAGTACAATGGTAAAGCAAGTTACAACGACCCTGTATGAGGTTCTGTGCAAATTCAGTGTATTAGTCCCGGACTATTGCTAAACCCGTTCCTTCCACTGTAGACGGCTTCACGTTCCAGCACAGAAGACAAATGCACTGATACAAAATAAACTGCAGGATGGATCTTTTATCTTGGTTCTTTATGGATAACATAAGTCACTTTTATGGTAACAACAGCGTCACATCAAACTTCTGTGCACACAATGGGGGATTGTCCCAAATGACGGGTACATCCCCTTAATGTGAGTCTAACGGACATACTGACAGATCAAAGATAAATGTAGAATTTACTAGAACAAGAAAGAACAGAAAAGACATAAAAAACAACAGTGTATACAACACTCAAACACCTGTATAGAGGCCAAGTATTATAGTAGTTATATTCTTGTACATAGAGGGCAGTATTATAGTAGTTATATTCTTGTACATAGGGGCAGTAATAATAGTAGTTATATTCTTGTACATAGTGATCAGTATCATAGGCAGTTATATCTTGTACATAGGGGGCATAATTATAGCATTTATATTCCCTGTACAAAAGGCAGTATTAAAAGAGTTATATTCTTGTACATAGGGCAGTATAATAGTATATATAATCTAGTACATAGAGGCAGTATTATAGAAGTAGTATATTTTTGTACATAGTGGCAGTATTATAGTATTTATATTCTTGTACATAGGACATATTATAGCAGTTATATTCTTGTACATAGGGGCAGTATTATAGTATTTATTTCTTGGTACATAGGAGCAGAATTATAGCATTTATATTTCTTGTACATAGGGGCATTATTATAATCGAGTTATATTCCTGTACAAAGAGGCAGTATTATAGTATTTATTTTATTCTTGTACATATTGGCATTAATTATAGTAGTTATATTCTGTACATAGTGAGCAGTATTATAGTAGATATATTTCTTGTACATAGTGGCAGTAATATAAAAAGTAAAAAAAACAAAGTTTATATTCTTTTACATAGTAGCAGTATTATTGCAGTTATATTCTGTACACAGGAGCAGTATTATAGAAGTTATATTCTGTTACAAGGGACAGTATTCTAGTAGTTATATTCTTATACATAGGGGGCATATTATAGTAGTATATTTTATACATAGGGGCAGTATGTAAAGTAGTTTATTTCTTGTACATAGGAGGCAGTATTATAGTAGTTATAATTCTTGTACATAGGTGGCAGAAGTAAAGTAGTTATATTCTTGAAACATAGTAGCAGTATTATAGCCGTTATATTCTTGTACACAGGAGCAGAATTAGATTATATATTCTTGTACATAGGGACAGTAATCCTATAGTTATATTCTTATACATAGGGGGCATTATTATAGTATGTTATATTCTATACATATGGAGCAGTATATAGTAGTTATATCTGTACATAGCGCAGTATTAAGTAGTTATATTTCGTTGTACATAGGGAGCAGTATTATAGTAGTTATATTCTTGGACATTGGAGCAGTATTATAGTAGTTATAATCTTGAACATGGGGCAGCATTATAGTATATATTATTCTTGTGCAATAGGGGCAGTAATTATAGTAAGTTAAATTCTTGTACATAGGAGGCAGTATTATACGTAGTTAATCCTTGTACATATAGGGCAGTATTAGTAGTAGTTTATATTCTGTACATAGGGGGCAGTATTATAGTATTTAAATAATTATTTGTACATAGAAGGCATTATTATAAGTAGTTATATTCATGTACATAGGAAGCAGTAATTATAGTAGTGTAAATTCTTGTACATAGTGGGCAGTATAAAAGAAGTTATATCCCTTGTACATAGGATCATTATTTAAAGTACTATATTCTTGTACATATGAGGCAGTTTATAGTAGTTATATTCTTGTACATAGAGGGCATATATTGTAGTTATAATCTTGTACATAGGGTCAGTATTATAGTATTATATTCCTGTACATAGAGGCAGCATTATAGTAGTTATATTCCTTGTACATAGAGGCAGTAATAACGTAGTTTTATATTCCATTGTATATAGAGGACAGTATTATAGTAGTAAAATATTTCTGGAACATATGAGCAGTATCATAGTAGTTTATATTCTTGTACATATGAACAGTATTATAGTATTATATTCCTTGTACATAGGGGGCAGTATGTATAGTAGTTAAATACTGGTACATAGGGAGCAGTATTATATATTTATATTCTTGTACATAGGAGGACAGTATTATAGTAGTTTATCTTTACATAGGAGCATAGTAATAGTAGTAAAATTCTTGTACAAAGGGAGCAGTATTAAAGTAGATATATTCTTGAACATAGATGGCAGAATTATAGTAGTTATAATTCTTATACATAGGAGCATTATTATATTAGTTTATATTTCTTGTACATAGAGGACAGTATTATATTAGTTATAGACTTGTACCTAGGAGCTATATTATATAGATATATTCTTTGTACTCAGGGGGCAGAATTATAGTAATTTATTTTTCCAGTACATAGTGGCAGTATTAGTAGTTATATTCTTAGACATAGGGGGCAGTAATATAAGTAGTTATATTCGCTGTACATGAGGGGTCAGTATTATAGTATTGTTAAAATCCTGTACATAGGAGTCATTATTATAGTAAGTTATATTCTTGTACATAGGGGCAGTATTATGTAGGTTATATCAGTAACATAGGGGGGCAGTATTATAGTAGTTTTATATTCTTGTACATAGGAGCAGAAATTATTTAATTATGATTCATGTACATACGGGGGCAAGTAATTATAGTAGTTATTTTCTTGAACATAGGGCAGTAATTTATGGTCTTGTATTATTCGTTACAAAGGGCAGTATTATAGTAGAATATATTCGTGTACATAGGGAGCAGTATTAGAGTAATTGATATTCTTTGTGTACATATGACATATTAAAGTAGTTATATTTTGTGTAATATAGAGGCAGTATTTTAGTAGTTATATTCTTGTACATAGGGGCAGTAATATAGTAGTTATATTCTTGTACATAAGGGCAGTATTATAGTAGATAAATTCGAGAACAAAAGGGCATATATAGGTAGATATATTTCGTGTACACTAGGAGCATTAATATATAGTAGATTATTTCTTGCACATAGTGAGCATTTATTATAGTTATTATATTTCTTGTATATAGAGGCATATTATAGTAGTTATATTCTAGTACATAGAGGACAGTATTAAAGTAGTTATATACATGTTACATAGTGACAGATATTATATGTAGTGTTATATTCTTGTACATAGGACAGTATTATAGTTTGTTTTTTATTCTTGTACATAGGGGTCAGTATGTTATAGTAGTTATATACATGTACATAGGGACAGTATTATTGTAGTTATATTCTTTGTACATAGGAGCAGTATTAGTAGTAGTTATATTCTTGTACATAGTGAGCAGTAGTATAATAGTTCTATTCTTGTAACAAGGAGGCGTATTATAAGTAGTTATATTCTTGTACATATGGGACAGTAATATAGTAGTTATATTCTTGTACATAGGGATCGTTATTATAGTAGTTATTTTCTTGTACATAAGCAGATTATAGTAGTTTTATATTATTGTACAAAGGAGCATAATTTAGAAGTTATATTCTTATACAAAGAGGGCAGTATTATACAAGTTATATTCTTGTACATAGGGGGCAGTAGTAAAGTAGTTATATTCTTGTACATAGGGGCAGTATTATAAGTAAGTTATATTCTTGTACATAGGGGTCATTATTATTGTAGTTATATCCTTTACATCGCGACCAGTATTATAGTATTATGATTCTGTACAACTGAGAGCGGGAGATACCTCGCAAACCGTCTTGTTTTTATTCTATTTTTTGTTTCTTTGGACAATAAAAATACCACTTTAATGTGGCGAGCTGCCTAGTGTCGTGTCCTTTCTAATGATCTGCAGCGCTGTCCAACCTATTTCTCCCTGCTCTTACTCGTCTAAGTTTGTAAAAGGGATTACTTTTTGATCTATATTTACTCCGTAGTACCACCAAGATAGTCTGCTGAGGTTTAACCAATGTTAGTGGCTGGTTGGACGCGAACTCGACCCACAGATCCGGGGATCGTTATTAATAATCTTGAGATTATATGAGTTTGCCATCTTTGCACACTTCAAGAGGTGAGCGCCTAAGATAACTGTATATTCAGTCCTTTAAAAGGTTTACCCGCACAGGAGCGCTTCTCTCCGCTTTATGTTTTTGATTTCAGTACCTTTGTACATTCTTGTGAACATAGGGGCAGTATTATATAGTTAAATTCTTGTACATAAGGGCAGTATTATAGTAGATATATTCGTGTACATAAGACAGTAATATATTAGTTATATTCTTGTACAAGATACAGTAGTGATATAGTTATATTCCTTGTACATAGGTGACAGTAATATAGTAGTTATATTCTTGTACATAAGGACATATTATAGTAGATATATTCTTGTACATAGGAGACAGTATTATAGGAGTTAAATTTCTTGTACATAGGTTGCAGTATTATAGAATGTTGATATTCCTTGAACATAGGAAGCAGTTTTATATTAGATATATTCTTGTCAATAGGAGCTGTTTTATTGTAGTTATATTCTTCTGTACATATAGGGCAGTATTATTGTATTATATTCTTGTACATAGGGGCAGTATTATAGTAGTTAATTCCTGTACATAGAGGCAGCATTATAGTAGTTATATTTCTTGGTACATCGAGGCAGGTAAAAGTAGGTAGTTATAATCTTTGTATATAAGACAGGTACTTATAGTAGTTATATTCTGGTACATATGAGCAGTATCATAGTAAGTTATAATCTTGTACATAGGAGAAGTAATTAATAGTATTATATTCTTGTACATATGGCAAGTATTATAGTAGTATATATTTCGTGGTACATAGGGAGCAGTATTATATAGTTAAATTCTGGACGATAGGAGGACAGTATAATAGTAGTTATAATCTTGTACATAGGAGCAGTATTATAGTAGTCATATTCTGTGTACATAGGTGAGCAACATTATAGTAGATAAAATCCTTGAACATAGAGGGCAGTATTATAGTAGTTTATAATTCTTATAATAGGAGCAGATTATAGTAGTTATATTCTTGTACATAGAGGACAGTATTATAGTAGTATAAATTCATGGTACATAGGACAGTATTAAAATAGTTATATTCCTTTACAAATGGGCAGAATTATAGTAGTTATTTCCTGTAACATAGGGCATATTATAGTAGTTATATTCTTATACATAGGGGGGCAGTATTAAGTAGTTATATTCCTGTGCATAGTGGCAGTAAAAGATAGTTTAAAATCCTGTACATATGAGCATATTAATTAGTTATATTCTTGTACATAGGGGCAGTATTAGTGTAGTTATATTCCTTTACAAAGGGCAGATATTATAGATAGTTATATACATGTACATAGGAGCAGTATTATTGTATTTATATTCTTGTACATACGGGGCAGTATTATAGTAGTTATTTTCTTGTACATAAGGGCAGTATTTTTGTCTTTATATTCGTGTACATAAGGGCAGTATTATAGTAGATATATTCGTGTACATAGGGAGCAGTATTATAGTAGTTATATTCTTGTACATAGGAGCAGTATTATAGTAGTTATATTTTTGTATATAGAGGGCAGTATTTTAGTAGTTATATTCTTGTACATAGGGGGCAGTATTAAAATAGTTTCATATTCTTGTACAAAAGGTCCAGTATATAGTAGTTATATTCGTGTACATAAGGGCAGTATTATAGTAATATTATTCGTGTACAATAGAGTCAGTATATATAGTAGTTATAATCTGCACATAGGTAGCAATATATAGTAGTTATAATCCTTGTATATAGAGGGCAGTAATTATAGTAGTTTTATATTCTTGAACATAGAGGACAGAATTATATTAGTTTTATATGTCTTGTACAATAGCGGAACATATTATAGTAGTTATATTCTTGTACATAGAGCATTATTATAGTGTTTTTATTCTTTGTACAAAGGGGACAAGTTAATAGTATTTATAATCCTTGTACAATAGGGACAGTATTTATTGTAGTTATATGTTCTTGTACATAGGAGCAGAATTATAGTAGTTATATTATTGTACATAGGAGCATATTATAATAGTTTATATTCTTGTACAATAGGAAGCAGTATTTATAGTAATTATATTCTGTACATCAGGTCGATGTGACAGTATAATATAGTTTATATTCTGTACATATGGAGCTATTATATTAGATATATTCTGTAATAAGGGCTAGTATTATAGTAGTTAATATTATTGTACATAGAGCAGTATTGTAGTAGTTATATCTTATACATAGAGGGCATTATTTATAGTATATATCTTTGAACATAGGGGTCAGTATTATAGTAGTTATAATCTTGTACATAGGGGCAGTATTATAGTAGTTATATTCTTGTACATAGGGGGCAGTATTATTGTAGTTATATCCTTGTACATAGCGACCAGTATTATAGTAGTTATATTCTTGTACAACTGAGGAAGCGAGGGAGATAGCCACGCGAAACGTCGCTTGTTATATCTATTTTTATGTTTTCTTTGGGACAATAAAAAGACACCTTTAAATGTGGCGAGCATGCTAGTGTCTTGTCCCTTTCTAATGTCTAGCAGCGCTGTCCAGAAGCCTAGTTCTCCCTGCTCTTACCGTAATAAGTTTTTGAAAAGGGATTACTTTTTGTTCTATATTTACTCCGGAGACCACCAAGAATTTCTGCTGAGGATTACCAATGTTAGTGGCATGTTGGGACGGCGACTCGACACTGATCCCCGGGATCGTTTATTAATTACTCTATTATAATGGGGGAGTTGTGCCATCTTGCACAACTTCAAGAGGTGACGGCTAAGTTTACTGTAATTAATCAGTCTTTAAAGGTTTACCCGCACGAGGTGCGCTCTCTCCGCTTTTATTTTTGATTTGCAGTACCTGTGTATACTATTCTTGAACAAGGGGGCAGTAATAAATAGATATATCTTGTAGCATAAGGGCAGTATAAAAGTAAGAGTATATTCGAGTATCATAGAGACAAGTCTTAAAGTATAATATTCTTGTACATAGAGACAGATTATAGTAGTTTGATATTTCATGTACATAGGGGACAGTTTATAGTAGTTATATCTTGTACATAAGGACAGTATATATTAGTTATATCTTGTAAATAGGGAGCAGTATTAATATTAGTTATATTCCTTGTTACAAAGTGTGGCAGTATGTATAAGTTATAATCTTTGTACATAGGGGCAGTATTATAGTAGTTATATTCTTGTATATAGGGGCAGTATTATAGTAGTTATATTCGTGTACATAGAGACAGTATAACAGTAAATACACTCAGTTGTGTTATCACCTACAATCTTATAGTCTCAGTTGCTCATGTAACGTTCATTCTACAGCAGGGCATGGCACTTACTACAGAATGAATACTATTTTGGTGTCTAAAATCTGTTCTTTATTCTAATGAATGGGATCTCTGTTAAATAATTGCTTTTTAGCTTTCAACCTGCTGAGCGCTCTCACTTTTTATTACTAGTGGAAACTGCGCTCAGTGTGAGATTATTGGAGGGATCCGTTTTGTATTACTTTGTATCACGGGTCACACAATGTTTCATGTTCACGTTTCTTTTGATCATTTGCAAATTTTAAAGTTTTATGTTTTATCTTCTTACAGATGATCTCCACCAGGTTCTTCTTATTCATGGGCCGCACTAGGCAGTTGCCTGGGGTCCTGTTTGTATGTTGGTCTTGGCTGCTCATTCAATGGTTTGTGTGTTCTGAGGACAAACAATTAAAAACCATTGTGGAGCACAGAGCCATCTGCTGCCTATAATACAGGTGGAGTGATGACATGGGTGTGTTTGGAGGTGGTTAGAGTTGTGACCTTGTGTGATGTCTTATATTTGGGCAGGGTCATAATACTGTTAAGGCAAACCCTGAACCCCACCAACTCTTCATTAGTTATTTCTACTTTCTGGGAAAAAGTCTCCATCATCAATGACATTTAGGGAGACCTGTATGATCGGGTTTTTCACCCTTTTCTGGTGTAAAATGCACCTTACTGAGCGGCTGCAATGTCTAATGCACCTAATGAATGTGTTGGTGCATTGTTCGTAAGACTCGACACTTTCTAATGCGCCGAACATGAGGGGTGTTCTGGGGGAGTCGCACCACACTCGTAATATTAGACACATATATGAATGTGGTTCGGCAAAACCAGGCGCATTACTGCTCGGACAGGCAGCCCTATGTCAATGTGATCTGCCTGAGCCTGAGGAGTCGCAGTGGAGCTGGATTTGCTGTAAGGGAAAAAAACTTCCAATATTTCTCATCTTCCACCAGTGCAATAATAAAAAGTAATTTCTGATAATTATCAAACTATAGAAAATTATATAGTTTACATCAAATAAAAAATGTTATCATAGAATTATATAGAATATCCCAAAAATATAAAAATATCTCCTATAAAATTTATTTAAATTTAATAGAATCTAAAACTAATTTTACATGAAATAACCCCCTGATGATGCTGTTCAGATTTTGAAATTTTTAATTTTTACTACATTATATTTGAAATGTATTCTTGCTGCTCTCACCCTTTATTCTACATACAGCAAGAGCCGGCACAGCACAGGTATTGCTGGGACCTGTGGTTCACCAAGCAGGATCAGTCCCATAGTTTCTATCACTGACATGCTATTCTAATGACTTCTCTTATTTCCAGCCTATCTATAGCCTTTATACATGTTTGGGGCATTACTAATGTGCCCAAGTTCCATAATGCGCCTAACACACAGCAGTGTGGCGGGAACTTTTTACCATTCTGAATCTCACAAAAACCACTTTCATACATTCAGGTGCATTATACACTGAAAACGAGACTCGACTATTCACTTTGAAGTGTCTTCCTTCATACAGGTCGCCCTGAGTCTCAACCTTTCCATTTGAAGTCATTTGTCACAGGACGGGTGGTGGATCCGCAGGGTCACAGCAAGAGAAGGCAATAACCACAGCAAGGAACAGAGTCTAAGGAGTCCTCCAGTATTAACCAGAGCCTGCCCCAAGGACTGATTATTATTATTATTATTTATTTTACAGCGCCATTGATTCCAGGGCGCTGTACATTAAAGAGTGTTACATACCGTAACAAATGTTGAACAAATACAATGGTGACGAAAAATGACTAGTAACTGATACAGAGAGGAAAGAGGACCCTGCCTGTGAGGGCTTACAATCTAGAAGGGAGGAGGGGAGAGACAGAAGGTGTGGGGCAGACATGTTTGCAGGCCGGTGTAGGGGCAGTGGGGTTATTGTAGGTTATAGGCTCCTGAAGAGATGGATTTTCAGGTTGCTTTTGAAACTGGTGAAAGTTGGGGAGAGTCTGATGTTTTGGGTTAAGGAGTTCCAGAGTGTGGGGGAAGTACGGGAGAAGTCTTGGAGACAGTTATGTGAGGAGCCAATAAGGGGAGAGCAGAGGAGAAGGTCCTGTGAGGAGCGGAGATTGCGTGAGGGGAGGTATCTGGAGATTAAGGCAGAGATGTATGGAGGGGAGAGGTTATGGAGAGCCTTGTAGGTCAGAGTTAGTAGCTTGAACTGGATTCGCTGGGCAATGGGCGTCCAGTGAAGGGATTGACAGAGGGGAGAGGCAGAGGAGTAGCGAGGAGAGAGGTGGATGAGACGGGCAGCAGAGTTGAGGATGGTTTGAAGGGGGCAAAAGGCTGATGGGGCCCCAGAGAAGGTGTTTCAAAAGTCAGGCGGGAGTGACGAGGGGTGGACCAGGTTTTTGTATGTCAGAGTTGAGGGAAAGGCGGATGGGGAAATATTTTTCAGGTGGGGGGCCCGCAGGGTGATTGTTTTGGATGGCGGTTTGAAGGTAAAAGGGTCGAAATTTTTCCCAAGCAGGGACTTTTGGAGCTGAAAAGAGTGACCATTACTTATAGAAGATCAGGGGGGACGGAGGGGTGGAGAGGGACGGGTGGGGGGGAAAAGGGGCGTGCTAGGCAATTTTATTTGGGGCTCTGCCCCGGTGTATTGCCTCTGCCCAACTTTCCCCCCCGGCCGCCCCTTCCCTAAGAGTGCGGCCGGGCGACTACTATATTGTGTTTCTCTGCCGCGCCGCCCGGGGGGCCCGTGCCTCTTGCAGGGCCCGGGGCCGAGCGCTATCTTTCTGGCTGCCGCAGCTTCCTGTAGAAGAGGGAAGGAGGGGGACCAGGCTGCAGAGCTCTGGTGTCGGGTCCCCCTCTCCAGTAGTGAGTCCCCGGGGCCCCCAACAAAGGGAGCCGGGCAGCTTTAAAAAAGGTATTTAATGTGACAGGCAGGGAAAAGTTCTAACATGGGGGGGGGGGGGGGCAATTAAATTTAATTGCAAGTAACTGTCAGCTCTGTGGGTCCCCTGACCACAGAGCTGACGTCTACAGTTATACTGAAACCCAATCATGGGGGAGCGTGTAAATATGACCAAAAAGCCCGATCATAAAAATGAAAAATTTTAATTACGCGCCCTTTGGGGGGGGGGGGGGTTTTGAATATAAACTTCCGAGGGGCAGTGTATAAGCTTTCCCGAGGGGGGAAAAGTTTGAAAATTTAAAAAAACTACTGAGGGGCAGTATATACACCCTTTCCCGAGGGGCATTTTTTTTACAAAACCCCGAGGGGGGTGTTTACACTTTCCTGGGGGCAGGGTTTACAGTTTTTCCCGAGGGGGGGTAATACAGCTTCCCTGAGGGGGAGTAATAAAGTTCCCGGGGGCAAATTATACAGCTTCCCGGGGGGGCAGTATATAAAAGTTTTCCCGAGGGGCAGTGAATCAGCTTCCCGAGGGGCCCGTTATACAGCTTCCCGAGGGGCAGTAATAAAGCTTCCGAGGGCAGTTATAAAGCTTCCCCGAGGGGGGCATGAATAAGCTTTTTTCCCCCCCCGGGGGAGTGTATACAGCTCCTGAGGGAGTGTATTCAGGGTTCCGAGGGGCAGTGTATCAGTCCCGGTTGGCGTTATACAGCTTCCTGAGGGGAATGAATACCTTCCTAGGGGTTATATAACTACCTAAGGGGGCAGTATAATACAGCACCTGAGGGGGGAGTGAATACGCTTCCCCAGGGCAGTGTATACAGCTACCCGAGGGGGGGAATACACTACCTGAGGGGCGTGTTAAACCCTTTCTGAGGGGAGTATATAAAACTTCCCGAGGGCATGTATCCCTTTCTAGGGGCAGTAATAAAAGCTTTCCCGAGGGGGAGGGAATACGCTTCCCGAGGGGGCAGTTATAAACTTCCCCGAGGGGGGAGTGTATAAAAGCCCAAAACCTAGGGATTTTTAAACAGTTCTGAGGGGATGAAAACAAACTTCCTGAGGGGGGTAATACAGCTCCTAAAGGGGAGTTTCAGTACCTGAGGGGGAGTAATACAGCTTTGGGGGGGTTAACAGCTACCTGAGGGGCAGTAAATTTCAGCTTGAGGGGCATTATACGTTCGAGGGGCAAAATTTATAAACACCCTTTCCCGGGGGCATTTTATACAGCTTTTGTGGGGCAGTTATACAGCTTCCCAAAAGGGGCAGTAATACAGCTTCCGAGGGCGTGTACAGCTTTTTTGAGGGAAAATACAGCTTCCGAGGGGGATGTTACAGCTACCCGAGGGGCAGTAATACAGCTTTCTGGGGGCAGTGTATACGCTTCCCCGAGGGGCAGTATATAAAGTTAGAGGGCCAGTGTATTTCAGCTACCTGGGGGTGTATCAGCTACCCGAAGGCATTTAAAAAAAAAAAACCTGAGGGAAATTATACAGCTTTAATGAGGGGGATGTATACCTTCCGGGAGAGTGTTACGCTCAGAGGAGTATAGCAGTCCCGAAGGGGGATTTATACAGCTACCTGGGGGGGTGTATCAGCTTCTGGGGGGAAACATAGGGGCAGTGATACAGCTATGTGCCTGGGGGCGTGTATAAGCTATGTAACTGAGGGGGGTGTATACAGCAGTAATGGGGGCAGGTATACAGCTATGTAACTGAGGGGCAAATGTATAAGCTATTAACTAGGGCAGTTATACAGCTAGTCTGAGGGGGCGGGGGTTTTAAAAGCTTTCCTGAGGGGTGCAGTTTTTAAAGGGGAAAAAAAACTCCTATTAAAAGGGGATGATATACAGCTGGCTACCCTTTAAAACGGGGACATGAACTACACTTAATCACTTATATGTCGGGAGACCCTGTAATATGGCAGTCCTATGTGGTGCCCGCGTGTGGTCATACCGGCCGTATTTTTAAGCATTAGGAAATTGGGGGCTTGGTATTTATGGTATTGTTTATGTAACGTATGACGGTAATAGTTGGTTTTATTACTCCATTATGGGTTATTATCTTTAGCGTATTATTTGAGGGGTTTTAAAATTATACAGAAATGAGCGGTTTTGAAAAGGCAATTTTGTCAGCGCTGACTTCTTTTACAATGTGGCGCTGAGAAGATGGACGGGATGTAATGAAATTTGCAGAAAATTAGTGACAATAACGGACTTTTTTATCTGTAAAAATACATGAAGCAGCTCACGATATGGTATGAAAATACTGTGTGACTGCAGCCCTACTGAGCAAAATGTAACACAGAGGGCTCGGGCCCCGGATGTTTTAGGATCCTAGCAACGGCGCTGCGGTGGAAAGATGATGAATTCGGTTTTATCCACATTTTGTTGTAGGAGGCGGGAGGAGAAGAAGGAGGATATGGACGATAGACAGTCTGGGATCCGGGAGAGAAGAGAGTTAATATCAGGACCGGAGATATAAAGCTGGGTGTCGTCCGCATACAGGTGGTAGTTAAAGCCATGCGAGGCTATGAGCTGACCCAGGCCAAGGGTGTAGATAGAGAAGAGGAGTGGGTTCAGGACTGACCCCTGAGGGACACCAACAGAGAGCGGGTGGGAGGAGGAGGTGGTGCAAGAGTGAGAGACACTGAATGTCCGTTCAGAGAGGTATGAGAAGATCCAGGACTTGGCTATGGTTAACTCCCAGCTTGCTACCCCTGATGTGGCCACTTAAGGTACAAATGGACCAAGCAGAGGTGTGGTCGGGTCACATGCAAGGAGATCAGAGCAAGTGGCAGATAGAGAGTAGTCAGAAGTCCGAAAGCAGAGGTCAAAGCCAGAGAACCCAAAGCACTGGCAACAAGGCAAATTGCAGCAGTAAGAACACCAACAATCTGGTAGGGAAGATGGGGGGGGGGAGGGGGGGTATTACTAATAAAGGAGGAGATGATGAGGTGTTTGGAGGTCAAGGATGAGCTGGGCCTAAACATTTTGAAGAGCTAGAGCACATGCCTGCCCTATGGAATGGGTACATGTGCGTCGGCAATGAACAGGAGCAGTGAGCAGTGCAAGAGCGGGGAGAGGTGAGTGCCAAAGGGAGCAGTGTTGGGGAACACGAGCGCCCGAAGTGGGGAGCAGTGAGCGTGGTGCGTATTATCACATCATCTCTATTGATAAAATGTGGCTGTGTGGGTTCCTTACTGAAGAGATATTCTGGGATACAGCTACATATCACTAAGGAATATTGTCACAAACTAAACATCTTGACTTGTTCTTTGATTCGCAGCTTCTGTTCACATTTGTGTCATAGCTTCTGTTTATCCAACATGGTGCCATCCCCATTGGAGAACTATGGCACCAACAGCTTAACCCATTCAATTATTATGGGATCCGCCAGTTCCCACAGGGCTTCTAATCGCGTCGGTGTGAACACAGCCATAGATCCTCGCTGCCAGAAGTTTCATTTTCCTTCCGCTGATGTTTTTGTTTGCTTCCCCTCCTCACCGAGTGTTAACATAATTGTGTTAAAGTATTTTTAGCCATTAATTAGCTGTAAATATTATATCTGAACATGTGTTGCCCACACTTACTGTACTGCAAGCTGTCATCTGCATATGGAGGATCGCTGTCAGAAGAGATCTCCAGCCTTTGATGTATTACTGTCGCCGAGCTCCTCAATCAGAGACGCTGCCAGCAGTAATCATTGTAATGATACAAAACCAACCACCTTGCAAAATAACTGGGAGTGCGTCAATGTGAAGGCTCCAACGTCCTGGAAGAAGCCGCTCTGCTTAGGAATGAGACCATCGCGATCTTCCCTTTCAACCTTGGGACCTTCTCTGTTTCCTCACTTAGTTGATCAAAGGAAGGTGCAAACCACTGTGAAGCATCTGCAAGTCTCTCATGGAGGGTAAAACATTGCTGGCTAACCCTATGTCCACCTTCATCCCTTAAATACCTGGTCTGAGAAGGCCTCAAAGCATTTGTCTCACTACAAATATCAGCTTCAACAAGTAGGGAATGGTAACTGAATACTTTTTCCAAGTACATTGCTTTGTTTATCTTGCTTTGTCGAGGAGATAAGATAGATTTTATCTGCTCTGAGTGCACATAAAATGTAACTTTTAATAATATAAACTAATAAATACACAGAAAAAACTAACTATATCCAAACAGCAATAAAACAGCTGACCCTATAAACCCATATATATATATATATATATATATATATATATAATATATTAATATATATAATATATATATATATATTATATATATATATATATATATTGTTCTGTCTAGCAAGGCTGAAAGAATATTGCCAGATAGCCACGTATGCAATACTTGTTGTAATAGTGCCACTACTGGCCAAAGTTGTACAGTGCTTTATATAAGTTGTTACAGATCCACCTTAAGACTGCAGAGAATTCTGTGAGATGATGTCACAGGTGAAGTGCAATTGGGAAGAAGAAGGCCAAATTTTAGAGCAGAATTGGACAGAGTCAGTCACAC
>JAODAL010045451.1:0-31921 GCA_025379985.1 Phyllomedusa bahiana
TTTAAAAAAAGAAATGGACGGGATTGGATCCACGGAAGTGATTTTTGGGGGAAACCCAACATTACAATCAATCAAATTTACTCACCCACTCCCACATACTATATCAATTAAATGGAGAGCTTTACAAACCATCCTCAATGTCCAGCTTCAATAGCCTGTATTTTCCATTTCTGGCTTTGGCAAATGTTTCCTGCACATCTTCACTCGCTGTTAGTTTAAGGAAAAAAAAAAAAGGAAATGTTAGACGCCTGAGTGAACACTGCACAGTCAAATCATGTCTTAAACATGTGAATATGAAGAAGAATTGAGACACAAAAAAGCAACAAAGGCATATTGGAAGCGAATTACTACGTATTTTTTTTTTTAACTAGCTACAAATCCCTTGGTCAAGTTATCATGATCAGTTTATGGATGGTTAGTTGACAACCACTTTGCATTAGGGATAAAAGAACTCCCGGTTAAAGAGGGCACAAAATACCACTCTGGGAATCCCAATTTGAGATATCCCTATGATGGCAAGACTGATGCTCAAGAGATCCACCCACTTGACATTAGGAGGAGCAACACTGGGGTAGAAAAAGAAGTCAAGAAGTAATTATCTGATGTCTGACCCAGAGATGTGTGGCCAAGAAAACATTCACCGAATGGCATGCTAAACTGGAGCATTACCCAGCTCCTGCTTTCTCAGCAGTTTTAAATACTGCAGTCCTAGTAGTGTTGCTTATTTTTATTTTTAACAGCGCTCACATACGTGACAAGTTAGTTTTACTCTGTGGGTAAATACAATTACTGTGATATCCAATTTATACAGTTTTTATGTTGAAGCACTTTTATAAAAAAAAAAAAAAAAAAAAAAAAAAAAGGGGGGGGTTTATTGGTAAAACAATATTATGCATCGTTTTTTTTAATAGCCTTAACTTTTGATTTTCATATAAGAGCTGTAAAGACTTTTTTGTGGGAGGAACAAACGTTTTAATTGGTACAACTCTGGCGTTTATATGAGTGATCACTTTTTATTCCATTTTATGTGCTGCGGGATGAACGAAAATCGCAATTCTTTTATTATTATTATATATTTTTTTAACAGCGTACAGGGTAAATTAACATGACGTGTTTATAGGGTGGGTCGTTACGCAAGCGGCGATACCAAACGTGTACTTTATTTATTTTTGATTTTCTTTGGAGTGTTTGTAAAGTGCGGTGCATGTGTTTTTATAGTATTTTTCGTTTGTGTTTCAATTTTTTTTTTTACACTTTTAGGGGATTTGTATGCATGATCTTCAGATGGCGCATACAAAAGGAGACTTGTACACAGCATTTCTGCTGTATACTGGTCTCCATGGCAACTGTCAATCAGGCCACAGACAGCCTGGGAAGTGATTTTCACTTCCTGGGCTGTCTGGTAGGAGACACCTGCATGCGGTAGATGCTCACTCCTGCCTGCCTGCGACTTAGCGCTGACGATCTTAATAGATGCCTTAACCCCTTAAGGACCCTGGACGTATGAGTACGTCCCAGGGTCCATAAGGGGCTTTGCAGGGGGATCGCTAATCGCCACTAACACCTGGTCGTTACAGCGCGAATGGGCAGCGTCGCCCGGCCCCGCTGTTTAACCCTTCAAATGGCGCGGCAAAGATGGCCGCAGTGTCTGAATGAATTAAGATCGGTGCCCCGCACCGATCTTGAGGGTGATCGGCACCGCCACAGCATAGCTGCAGCGATCCGACCACCGAACATGGCAGCGAGGAGCCTTGGGAAGGCTCCTGTCACTCCCATGTCCTGGTTTGCCCCACTTCCGTCCGCAGACAGGAATTGGGGAAACCGCCATCTTGGTACAGTCTAATGCATTGCCTATGCAACGCATTAAACTGTATTGACAATCTCGCCACCTAGTGGTCAAGCACCATAGGTGGCCTCAATGTTAAAGTAAAAAAAAAGAAAGTTTTACAGTACAAAAAAAAGCATTAAAAGTTTAAATCACCCCTCTTCCCCCATTTAACAAATAAAAACAATAAATAAAAAAAGTTACACATATTTGGTATCGCCACGTCCAAAAAAGTCAGATCTATAAAAATATAACGTAATTTATCCCATGCGCTGAACACCGTAGAAGAAAAAAAATTCCAAACGCCAAAATTGTGTTTTTTGGTCATTTTATGTCACTTAAAAAATGGAATAAAAGTGATCAAAAAAGTCGCGTGCATTCCAAACTGCTAGCGATAAAAAGTACACTTTAGCCCGCAAAAAATGCGCCCTCACTGACGTCCGTGGCGCAAATTTCAAAAATAGAAAAAGTTTGGAATTTTTTTTACGGTACCAAAACATAACGGAAACCCTACATGTTTGGTATTGCCGGATGCGTAACAACCTGTAGAATTCAGATAACACATTGTATTGACCAAAGATTGAATGCCGTAAAAGCAAAACCCCCGCAAACATGGCGAAAATACTTTTTTTTTTTTCACTATTTGTCCCACTTGGAATTTTTGGGCGGTTTCCCAGTATATTCTATAGTATAGTGAATAACACTATTAGAAAGTACATTTTGTCCCGCAAAATAAAAGCCCTCATGTGTCTATGTAGGTGGAAGAAAAAAAAAAAAAAAAAAGATATGGCTCTGGGAAGGCGATGAGGGAAAAATGAACGTGTCAACAAACAAAAAACGGCGGGTCCTTAAGGGGTTAATACTGGCACTGAACAACCATAAGCAGACAATAAAATATTCACTGGACTTGCTTCCTAGACAGGTGTCATGTAGTAAAATTGGTACCAAGTGATTGATTGCAGGTCGGGCCTCTGCCACCTTTTCTTTTTGAACTACTGTGATGCATGAGATTTAGCTTATGACTTAGCATATGCACTCAGATAGATGCATCTAAATTGTTAACATACGAGGGACGCTCCAGAATGAAGGTCTCTTACTTACTTAAATGGAAGCTACAACAAATACAAAGAACAATCACATTGCTTGATAAAAGCATATTCTCAGCTACAAAACTTCATGGATATTGGTGGTCAGAATCTTTTGCTATAATTCCAACTTCTGATTCTGATATTGTGGGCCAACGTAGATAGGAGACTTTTTTTTTTCCAGAGCTACTCTTATACAAACCATCTTTAGATGTAAAACTTTCCTACAGTTCAGAATGGCAGAGTTTAGAGTCACCTAAACCTCTAAAAACACACAAACCACACGTATAAAAGTCACATCAGTGTTACACCAATGCCAAGAAAAAAGGGTCCTTGTCCTCATTTCCAACAGAAAGGTGGCAGTACATGTAGTTATGTGCAAAATAATAGCAGTCTGTTTCAGACAAATGAAAAAAGCTCAACCCTCATAACAGCATTTATTCCCATAAACACAAAGGACACGACAATTTTTTAGGCCATATCCATAGCTCAATGGCTGGACTAGACTGAACCCAGTAGCAGGTATCTCTGGCCTATATGCTACCTGGGAAAAATTAACAGGTGCAGCTAATTACTGAGCAGCAGCTAGAGGAACAATTAGATGACTGCACATTAACTTAATACCTGTTCACACCAGCATGCAGAAAAGCCACAGTATAATGCGTGGGGAGATTGCACAAATGCAAAAATACCAAAACCACTCACATTCCTTCAATATATGAGGGGGGTGGTTGCTGGTACTACAATTGCATATAAATAAGGCGATACAGAAGGGTGCCATAAATACAGATACGTGTGGTACACCATGCTAGCTTACAACCTATTAGTGACATCCATACTATTAGATTAGGTAGGCTGCTCAGCACATTCTGGGTGTCCAACACAAAACACAGACACCCTCCGCTCCCCAGCACTGTATGTGTTTTTTCATATACACAAAGGCCCTGGGAGTCCTGCACATTCTAGTTATTCTATGATCAAGTCAGATGGTAGTATTCCTTTTCCTACCATGTTTCTGCCATTTAGAAGCATTGGTGATCTTTTTAACTGAGCAGCCAATTATTTTCTGCACTTCTTGATATGTTTTACCCTCTCCAATCAACTTCTTGATCAAAGTTCGCTCTCCTTTACTACAATGTCTGGAACAACCCATTGTATTCACTGAGAATAGGCTAAAACCAGCAGGTACAATATTGTCTTCCCTCCTTCATTACACAGGAGCCATAACCAACACCTATATCTTCACAGAATGAACAACCTCACTAATTGTAGTCCACATTGCTATTTATTTGAACACCCCTCTTTAAATGAGTCAGCTAAACTTACTCATGAATTTCTGATGATACTGTATAATGTTTTCAGAGAAAAACCATAATTAAAACACACAACTGATGTTAGCCTGCTATTATTTTGCATGTAACTGTAGTTTATATGTACTTTTGAGACTTTTCAATCTTTTATTCCTATTTTTACCTTTTATTTGGGGTTATCGCCTTTAAGTTGGCACTTCCCAGCCTTTGTGTTAAAATCTCAAGCTTTGACTATATTTTCAGGCTTAAAAAACATGTAGAATAAATTCTATGAACAAAGGGTGCAATCACGTTAAGGAAAACCAATGGACCATCATAAACTACAACTCACAACATAGTCAACTACTGTATAAATGCATTAACCTTGCTATATACCTGCATTGCCCATATCTTTGGTTTGCTTATATTCTGGTTCTACATGTTGCAGTAGTGTGCTGTGTGGCCAAACCACATGCATTTTACCATAAATTGCCATGTTTTTTAATGATGGGGTTACTGGCCATATGTGGAACACATTCTTCAACATGTTTCACTATTAAAACTTTAGTGGCTTACTACCCCAATGTAAAACCACAGCAATCTGCAGAAAAAAATCCAGGCAGATATCATTATAGAGTGTACGACTCCCAGAGAAATTTATACGCAAACTGACGTTTATTTTAAAAAAATGCATTTAGAGAGTACCCGGACATTTTTATCAGTGCAATTCCCTAATGTAATGTTAGCCAGAGGGATGAAATCTATGATAGACAATACCAAGCTGTAATTCTAAACCTTCCCCGGATGTCAATTTCCAGGCAGATCTCATTATGATATGTATGACTCCAAGGGTCACTTATAAACAAACTGAGGTTCACGCACTTACAAATCTCCTCTACATGGCTGGCATTATAATCCACTGTGGATTGTGTCTTGGCAAACATGCAAATAAAATCCACAGTGAATTTGCTATGTGTAAATTCACCATAGGGCTATGTTCACATGATGAATTTTAACAAGGAATTTAACAGAGATTCAGCGTTGGATTTCTCGCTCAGATCCTTGTCTATCCCGACAGCCATTCACTCAGCTGGCCAGTCTGCGCTCTAGTACTGACTGTACACCACAGATTATAAATCCGTTGTGCAGAAATGAACATGCTTATTCTTTTGAGTGGATTCTTGTAGGATCCCACTCCGGGAGGAGCGACGCAGGTTAGCCTTATTGATATGGGGCTAACCCGCATCAAAATCTGAAGAGAACAACACCTCTTAAGTAACAACACTTATCATAGATCCAAGATAGTCTGCCAAGGATTACACATCAATTTTCTAATAGTAAAAGTCTGACATGTGAACCCAGCCTTATACAATAGAGGAAGTATGGGTGGTTTTATTTCTCCAACTCTATCCAATACAGGGCTGTAGAATTGGAGTCGTTATAAAATGGACCGACTCCAATAACATATAATAAATTGGTACAGTTATTTCAATGCAGTGCCAAGAGCATGAGGCATTGGGTCCGGCCAGTGCTACTGCTCCCATATCTTCAGTCTCATCACACGAGGAGTGTAATTGATGACATGGAGCAGGCAAAGGGTTACCACGGGGAAGTAATTCTGCTCCCGGAGCAGACAGAGTGACCAGAGTTCGCCAAATTTTTTCACTTGTTCTCAAAGAAGTAGAAAACTTCAACTGTTCATCAGAACGGACTATGCCTGAGGCAATTCCTTTATACCCTGACATTGTTAGAGATTTTGCCCATGTGGTCACCGCTTTGTTACCAAGCCAAGTTAGTGTAGAGAGGCTATTCTCTAGCCTGGAAATAATGAGATCAGATGTGAGGTCATCTATGAAGGAGAATCTGATGGAGGCGATACTATTTCTCAGAACAAATTCATAGGCTGACTCCATAAACGTAATTCAGTACGTTTTTGTCGAGAACGTTTTCCCCCACTTACTGCAGCATTTTGCATATTTACATTTTCTGAAAGTTTTTTGTGTTCTAAAGTTGTATCCAATAAATATATTTTACACTGACAAGCAGAAGGTTAACAATGTTCAGACCTTGCGACTTTCAGACTCCATATCTCACCATCCACTACAGCTTTGAACGCAAGACTATCATCATTTTATAGACAATCATCTTACCTATCTATATATAACTTTGACCTGAAACTATATAGCTTATGATTAGTTCTGCAGATTCTTGTCATGTAACTGCATTGTTACTCTTTTGCTTCTGGTGGTGGGACAATCTTTTTCTTCTTGTGTACTACAAATTACAACCTGTTCCCACATTTCCTAATAGCTCAGTGTGGTGTTAGGTTGATTCCCAAGCAAAAGGTCAACGATATGAATCAAGGAGCAGCCATGAAGATTTCCCAAGAAAAGAGAAGCAGCATTATCCAGCTCATCAATCGCGATCTCTCGGCCAAGAAAATTGCCAAACTGCATCATGTGAGGCCATGACAGCTGGAAGAATATGAAATGAAGTCCATTCATCTATTCAAAAGCCAAGAGGGGGAAGTCCAGACAAAATATCAGAGTCAATAAGTCGGCTCCTTAATAGGTCTATTAGTGCTGACGCAAAAAAACACAGTAGTGGAGGTGGCTCGTATGCCTCGTAAGAGTGAGATCACAGTTCATGCAAGCACTATGCAACACACATTATACAGGTCTGGAATTGTGGCCCGAAAAAGGTGAAGAAGCCTCGGCTTTAATCTCGTCATCAGGAGCGTTGGCTCAAGTTTGTAAAAAAAAAAGTACGAAAGGTAAAACAGTAGAAGATTGAAAACAGGCGATTTGGAGCGATGAGATGAAAGTCAATAGATCGGGCTCCTGATGGGTGAAAAAAAAGTCTGTAAAAGTAGGCTAATGGATTGAGACATTGAGAGAAATGTCAAGTTCGGTGGAGGAAGCCTGATGCTATGAGGTTGTTTCATAGCCAAAGATGTTGGATACTTGACCAGGATCGATGTTGAGCTATATGCGAGGGTCATACAAAATGAATTACTATGTGCACTCGAGTACTTGAGTAAAGGATGACAGTGTTCTAGCAGGACAATGACAAAAGCGTACGTCAAGTTTGGCAAAGAATAATGACAATGAAGTAGAGTTGCTGTTTTGGCCTCCACAGTCCTCAGACCGCAACCCAATGGAACACTTGTGTGTAGACTCGAAGAAAAAGCTCTATTTGCACCCAAGTCCAGTTGACCAGTCTGCACCAACATTGGGAATGTGTAGAAGAGACATGGGATCATATTTTGGTCAAGACCTGCTTGAATCTGATCCAGAGCCCAGAAGGATTCAGGCAGAGCTGAAAACCAAAGGGGATTTACCAAATACTAACAAAATAATAAACATTAACATTTTGATTTTTAGGAGCAAAACAGTAACAATCCAGTTACATGACAAGATTCTGCAGAACTAAGCAGATGCTAAATACTTGCAAATCAAATGTATGTATAAGATAGCAAAGATAATTGTCTATAAAATGATGGTAGCCTCACATTCAAAGCTGTAGTGGATGGAGAGATATGAGGCCTGAAAGTCACAAGCTCAAAACATTGTTACCATTTTGCTTGTCAGTGTAAGTTCTACCTAAATATCTTGATTACTGTATTATAAGGTGATAAAAAGCCTGAAGCTATCATTTTACTACAGTAACGTTATCACTTAAACATGCGCCGTGTATGAGAGAGTGAAAGTGGGAAATTTGAGGACTCAGAGCTTTGGCTTACGACTCCACAGCCCTGCCAATACAGCAGAACAGCATAAATTGCAAGTGCCTAATGGTTCAGATAAAGCATATTCAAGAGCAAACGGTAAACTTTCTTAAGCCAGCCCGTTACATAAAGAGCTGCTACTATCATCCACAGACATGCATGTAAACGTCTGTGCGGAGTCTGAGAACTGGAGATATGAAAGATAAAGTATTGATTGCACTAGAGCACCACCGAAGAGCACTGTCGTTATAGATTCTCTTCCTAGAAATGATTGCCTACATGCAAGGACAGCACTGCAAAAGTGACAATAGGACCACAAGTTACAGTACTAATTTGTTCCAGGACAAGCACAGCAATGTGGAAATACATGACACCATGGCTAAAGAAAAACCAGTCACTGGGTCTGAAGGTGAAGAAACTTACAATTAAAATATGTGTTTATAGTCTAAAAGCTTAAGAAGCCTCTGAAGAAAAGCTAAAGACGCTCGTGTCCTCAACAGTCTCCTTCCACTTCATTGAAATAAAGGGAGAGCGTTGTGCAAGCGCTGTTGCCTCTTCATTCTGTGCAGCTGCGGCACAAGGGCGGATAGCAGGTTAAGGGGACCCTAGAACTCAAGACAGGTGTGTCAGAGGCTGGAGCCCCACCTACCTGACGTTTATAGCATATCCTGTAGATTTTCCATACATATATGAGAGGAGAACACACTTAACAGAAAGAGCTGCTGCATGTGATAAAATATTTTCTATGTTGTATACTGGAGCTTCTTTGGTTTTCTGTACAGCACAAAGGGTACAGTAAAAATATAGTAGAGCCACCCTCATCGCATGTCCTGGCATAGAGAATACAGTAACATGCCAATAGCAGTACATGACAAGTAGTACACATCGGTAGAGTGCGGTGTTGTACTGCAAAGAGGTACTGCCATTTACTTAAAGGGGTTTGCCCACCAAATAAAATTGATGTGGGAAGCTTGCAATTGTAATAAACATTTTCAACATTATTAAAAATTCTGCAATATTTTTTTTTTTTCTGATACCTTAGTGACCCCTAGTGTACTCTCGTCACTGGTCATATCCAGCTGGTCCCCAGGAGATACGACCAGTGACGAGAGCTCCTCAGTCCTGGCCGAACATGCTCAGACATCACCTCTCCTCTCTGGCAGCTACTGTCAGTCTCTTCCCTGCCTAATAATCTCACACACTCACTGCTGTTTAACCCCAGGTGCTATCACTCTATTCCTGTTCTCTGTACTCCTTAGTCAAACAGTGCAGATAAGCATTTTTCACCTCCATCCCTTTCCCACCACCAAAACCAACCAAAAACCAAGAAACCTCAATCAGATATGTGCAATGAGAGAAAAAAAAAACATTTGGTTCTTGCAGGGATTTAAATCTAGAACCCCTATACTGAAAGGCAGAAGTGCTAACCACTCAGCTACAATGTAGCTGCTCATAGCTCTTGTATTTTAGGTTACCTGACTTTACATAAACAGACCTTTGTTTGACTAGAGTGAGCACACAGTGGGGAAAGGCATGGCGGTGTCATCCTGCTGTGTCACATGATTTGGATTTCAAACTTAGGCTATGTTCAAACGGCTTAATTGCAGGACGTATTTCAGCCTGCAATTACACCGTGTGTACGGGTGCGGGGTGGCGGCAGCTCGCCGGCCTCATAGACATGCATGGTCCACGGCGCGTATACACCGTGAATAAGTAGCATGTCACTTCTCTCTCCGCTCGCCGTATTGTACGCCTGGGGAGTGGAGCCGTAATCCATAGTTCTCTATGAGAACTGTGGATAACTGTAATGACTGGGACGTATTTCAGCCGTAATTCGCACAGTATGGCACGAATTACAGGCTGAAATACGTCCCAGAATAAGCCGTGTGAACATGGCCTTATACACCCCCCCTTTTGAAGTCACTGAAGGGTAAAGAGAGGACAGCAGGACATCAAATGCCTTTGTGATAAAACCCTTTAAGTAATGTACAGTTTCTACAGTGAAATATCCATACTGATCCACTGGATCTTCCAGCCAAGTTGAACAGTCCAGGAAAAGCTACTCTAAGCTAGAAAAATTCTAACCCAAGACCATTGTTACTTAAGGGACCATGATATTAAGAAGCTGCATAAAATACAAGTTTCTTATATGATGTTATGATCACAAAATAAAATCGGAATATCCTTCCTAGGATGTGCATGCCTACTTAACATTGGCACAAGTCACTGGCCTGCCCGCAATACTAAAGTACAAGGCCATAGCATTGCAGCCATATTACCCTGCAAACACCTGTCTGACCAGCGAGCTACCAGGGAGTGCACCGAAGAAATTACTGGGCATTAAGGTGTGGAAAGTGGAGCAGTCACATAAAAACCGTGGGTGTAAGAAGCTGAAGTTCTCTGCCTAGTAGTTACAACACAATGAAAAAGCAGCTTACTAGGATTACATAGCAGACTATTGTATGAATTATAACTGGATCGCCTCATGCCCTAGGGGTGTAAATGACGAGGCATTACTTTTACCTTGTAAATGCAAGTGACCAATGCTTAATCCCTCTCACCTCAGCTGTTCTGCATTCTCATTATGTGTGGTATGGTAATGGAGGTGGTATATTTGCTAGTCTGATGCCAAAGTCGTGGCATTCATGGTATTAGAAAGAAGAAGGTTAAAGGGAATGTGTCATCAAAAATGACATATTATTTAACTCACATTTCTATGCTAAACACATTTTTTAGGAATTTTTGGTTATGTTTTTTTAATTTTCCAGATCACTTTCAGTATTTTTTTTTTATAATTCTTAAGTCCTGCAGTTTTCACTTTGGCCACTAGACCTAATAATCGTCTGACACTTCCTGTTCTGTTTAGAGAGCTTTTCAGCAGTGTGCTCATTATCATAACAGCAGGGTCACACTGAAAGAGACACCATCGTGTATAGATAACACAGAATCCACCGGTCACAAGAGGAGATGTCACAGCGCCCCCTTTCCCCTCCCTTCACAGGGAAAACTCTCCGATGCAAGTCTATGGGACAAAATCTGTCTTAAGAATCCTATGTGCATGAAGCTGCTGTAAAGTATCTCTCTGACTGCTGTTAAAGCAGTGCAAGCAAGAATGTCTTCCCCACAATCATATATAGACGGCCGAATAGAGAAATCTACAATCAGGAAATAAAAACAACCGAGGAAAAGAATATGGATCAGGGGCTTGATTTAATAAGTAAAAAAATAAATAAAAAATTGGCGACATATTCCCTTTAACTCTGAACGGTTTCTTCCACACCTATGCAGAGCTATGTGTCTCCATGGTAACAGTTAACAAAATACCGTATATACTCGAGTATAAGCCGAGTTTTTCAGCACAAGAAATGTGCTGAAAAATCCCCCCTTGGCTTATACTCGAGTCACTGTCGGCGCTCGGGTGCTGCGATGGCCCGTGAGCCGACAGGGACGCTTCAGTTATATGCGACTCCTCAGGGAATGCATATAACTGAATGCCGAGTACCTGACAGCGTTCGGACGCTGCTGTGGTCCGGGCGCTGTCAGCTATCTCTTCCCCTGTATGCGACTCCTCCGGAGCGCATGCAGGAGAAGAGATACCACTGCGGAGCAGAGAGCGAGCGCTCCGTGCTCTGCAGTGGACTCCGGGCGGCCGCAGGCTCGCGGCCGTCCGGAGTTTCCGGCACAGGCAGCGTGTGTAAAAACGCTGCGTGCGCGGCCTGATGACGTCACCCACCTGTGCCGAGAAGACCGAGGAGCGTGTCCGAGAGACGTAGCAGCGGGGAACGAGGTAAGTGGTTGTTTTTTTGTTTTAAAACGATGCCTATACCTGCCCAGTACTGCCTATACCTGCCCTATACCTGCCTAGTACTATCTATACCTGCCTATATGCCTATACCTGCCTAGTACTATCTTACCTAGCTAGTACTGCCTATAGCCTGCCTAGTACTGCCTATAGCCTGCCTAGGGGACCTATACCTGCCTATTGCCTGTCTAGGGGGACCTATGCCAGCCTATACCCTGCATATACCTGCCTATACCCTGCCTAGGTGAGCTATATCTGCCTATAGCCTGTCTAGGGGTACCTATGCCAGCCTATAGTCTGTCTAGGGGGACCTATAACTGCCTATAGCCTGCCTAGGCGACCTATACCTGCCTATAGCCTGCCTAGGGGGACCTATACCTGCCTATACCAGCCTATAACGACCTATACCTGCCTATACCCTGCCTATGAGGACCTATACCTGCCTATGGGGGCAATTGCCTGCCTAGGGGGACATATAGCTGCCTATACCAGCCTATGGGATACATTAAACTGCCTATACATGCCTATAACCTGCCTATGGGGGACATTAAACTGCCTATACCAGCCTATATCTGCCTATGGGGGACATTAAACTGCCTATACCTGCCTATGGGGGACATGAAACTGCCTATACCTGCCTAAGGGGGACATTAAACTGCCTATGTAATTTTATTGGTATCCATTTTTAAAATTCACCAGTAGCCACTGTGTTTTCCACTCTAGGCTTATACTCGAGTCAATAAGCTTTCCCGTTTTTTGTGGCAAAAGTAGGTGCCTCGGCTTATACTCGAGTATATACAGTATGTGGTATGCCCCCTGCCATCTGTCCTTTACTCCTTAGTAGCATACATTTCATACATTAGTAAGAAGTAAGAGATACAAAGTATCTCACAAAAGTGAGTACACCCCTCACATTTTTGTAAATATTGTATTATGGTGCGTCCCCATGGCAAGGGACAAATAACGGTCGTTTTATCGACCGGTATTTGTCCTGTTTTGCGGCTGTCCTCATCGCGGAGAAAAGCCCTCCCCCTTCACTTGCACATATTTCCGTCCGAAAACCAGACGGAAGAATGTGCAAGTGGAATGTTTTTCGGGCGGCCCGCGGGTGGAAAACCCATGCAGTGGGGACTGCTGCACGGGTTTTTCATAGAGCCCCATTGTGCTCATTTTCGGCCAGTTTTTCAGACTATCTGCAAAACCGCAAACCGCCTGAAAAATCGGCTGAAAATCCGCGCCGTGGGGACATGCCCTTATATCTTTTCATGGGACAACACTGAAGATATGACACTTTGAGACAATGTAAAGTATTCAGTATACAGCTTCTATTACAGTGTAAATTTGGTGGTCCTCCACACACAGCCATCAATGATTAAATCACTGGCAACAAAAGGGAGTACAACCCTGAGATAAAATGGACAAATTGTGTCCAATTTGCTGTTTTCTCTTCCTGGTGTCATGTGACTCGTTAGGCCGTGTTCACGCGGCTTATTAAAGCCGTAATTGCGAGCCGGATTGCGCTCGCAATTCCGGCTTGAATAAGGGGCGGGTGCGGGGGGCGCTGCTCGCCAGCCCCATAGACTTGCATTATCCACGGCGCGTATTGCGCCTGGATAATGTGTAGGTGACTTTCTCCCCGCCCGGCGGATTCGCCGAGCGGTAAGGAGCAACGGAATCCATTGTTCTCTATGAGAACTGTGGATTACCGTAATTACTGCGACGGATTGGAGCCGTACTGCAGCGCAAATCCGGCGCGCAGTACGGCTCCAATCCGCGGTGAAATAAGCCGTGTGAACGGCCCCTAAGTGTTACAAAGTATCAGTTGTGAATGGGGAGCAGGTGTGTTAAATTTGGGGTTATCGCTCTCACATGCTCTCATACTGGTCACTGGAAGCTCAATATGGCACCTCATGGCAAAGAATTATCTGAAAAAAAGAATTGTGGCTCTACATAAAGATGGCCTAGGCTATAAGAAGATTGCCAACACCCTGAAACTGAGCTGCAGCATGGTGGCCAAGACTATACAGTGGTTTAACAAGACAGGTTCCACTCAGAACAGGCCTCACCATGGTCAACCAAAGACATTGAGTTCACATACTCAGTGTGATATCCAGAGATTGTCTTTTCAAAATAGACGTACGAGTACTGCTCGCACTTCTCTAGAGGTTTAATCAGTGGGGAGGCAGTTTGTCAGTGCTCTGACCGTACGCCACACTCTGCATCAAATTGGTCTGCATGGCTGTCGTCCCAGAGTGAGACTTCTTCTGAAGATGATGCACAAGAAAGCCCGCAAAGTTTGCTGAAGACAAGCAGACTAAGGACATGGATGACTGGAACCATGTTCTGTGCTCTGATGGTACCAAGATAAACTTGTTTGGTTCAGATGGTGTCAAGTGTGTGTGGCGGCAACAAGGAGAGGCATACACAGACAAGAGTGTCTTGCCTATAGTCTAGCATGAGGGTGGAGGCAATATGGTTTAGCGCTGCATGAGTGCTCCTGGCTGTTGGTAGCTACAGTTCATTGCGGGAACCATGAATGCCAACATGTACTGTGACATACTGAAGCAGAGCAGGATCCCCTCCCTTCAGAAACTGGGCTACAGAGCAGTATTCTATCATGATAACGACACCAAACATACCTCCAAGATGACCATTGCCTTGCTAAGGAAAATGAGGGTAAAGATGCTGGATCGACCAAGCATGTCTCCAGACCTAAACTCTATTGAGCATCTGTGGAGCATCCTCAAATGGTGGAGGAGCGCAAGGTCTCTAACATTCACCAGCTCTGTGATGTCATCCTGGAGGAATGGAAGACGATTCCAGTGACAAATCTGTGAAGCTCTAGTGAACTCCATGCCCAAGAGAGGTAAATGGGTTTTGCCACAATCTCATTTCATACCTCCCGCATCCAGTTCTTCAGCTCTGTGTGCTCAGAAGGGGGCGTGTGTGATTTGTTTGAATTGCATATCATGTGACCCTGCAGGATGACATCACCAGGTCTTTCCTCTCTGTAGTCAAAGAAAGGTCTGTTTATGTAAAGCATTGTGAGTAGCTCAGAGGTCAAGTTTTTGCTTCACAGCACAAGGGTCCTCGGTTCAAATCCTAGGAACCAAACCTGTCTCGATTTTTTTTTCTCTTTTTCAATGCACAGACCTCATTGAGGTTTCTTTTTTATTTATTTGCACTGTTTGACTAATTACTAAGTAGTACAGAGGACAGGAGTAGAATGACAGCACCCGGGGTTTGAACACTCAGTAGTTGCCTGAGAGGAGAGGTGATATCTGAGCATGTGCGACCAGCAGTGAGGAGATTTCAGCCCTGGTCGTATCCCCTGGAGATGAGCTGTAAACAATAGATCACTAAAGGAGCAGCTAAAACAAAAACGGTACAGAATTTTAAATAGTAATGAATGGTGAAAATGTTTGTTATTTCATTTGCAAGCTTCCCACCTCAATTTTACTTTGTGGCAAAACCCCTTTAAGGTAATGCTGGAAAATAATGGTGGCCACACAAAATATTAACATTTTGGGCACAATCTGTCCATTTTCACTTAGGGGTGCACTCACTTTTGTTGCCAGTGCTTTAGACATTGGCTGTTGAGTTATTTTGAGGGCACCCCAAATTCACACTGTTATACAAGCTGTACACTGACTACTTTACATTGTATCAAAGTGTCATATCTTCAGTGTTGTCCCATGAAAAGATATATTATTTACAAAATTGTGGGGAGTGCACTCACTTTTGTGAGGCACTAGACAGACATTTGTAATCTGTCATCAAACAAATGCAGATTTCTGAATAGGAGCTTCAGAGACAAGAAAATTGGATACGTCTCATCAACATTACTTTAGTTGCTTTATTTCCTTTTTATTTTTAATGATGAAAACAATTAGTTGTAAACGTGAATGTAGCCTTAAATAAATAAGGCCAGGCTCACGTGGTTCTTGTGCACCTTTTGATGTGCAAAATGTACGTTTTTTTCTAATTACACGTCATAATGTGCTAAATAGTCATTAAGGTCCTAATTGGGAATAAGCATGCATTAGGCACACAGCTGCGTTTGTTTTGCACCAGGACCATTATCACTGTGTAAATGCACCAAAAGACCCATGAAGCTCCCTGTGATGTAAAAAAAAAAAAAAGCATGAAAATAAGCTGCAAAAAAACAGATCACAATATAGAAAGTGTGTGTAAAATAATGCTTTCCAGCATGAGTTTATTGTCGGAAGTGCTTATTTCACTGTAAAAAATATGTTGTGTGAACATACCCTAATAAAGAAAACACTTCACTGAGGGTAAAACACATAGGTAAGTGCCTCAACATCCAATATTAATTGGTTCCGGGACAATCATTGAATGTTGATATCATCTCTATGGAAAACTGGCAAAGGGGTCAGAAGCCCAAAATGTTATTGAAATATAATGCAAAATGAAGATTAAAAAGAATGAAGCAGATACCTACTACGGATAAAGCAAGTCCTAACACAGAACATGAGAAAGAGCTGCTGCAAGCTGGAAATCACTTTCTATTTTAAGGACAGGAGCTTCTTTGGGTCATGTACTTTATACACAATGTACCAGAACAAGAAAATGAGGCCCATGCCTGATGCCCAAAAGAGCCGCTCATCCTGGCACCTGTAAAGAACAGTACAAAACATGTAGTACCACACTGTACTGCACCGCTACTAAACCACCTTCACTGTTCGGGAGATTTATCGTCATGATAATTGGTTGGATTTTCCATCAATCACATGAGCCACAGTTCAGCAGTGTCTGTGGGGAGTGTGATTTCAGGATACCATTGTGTGGTGAAACTGTATCCCTTAAAAGGGTTGTCTCACTACAAGGATTGCTTTTTATGTTAAAGATCTTGCAAAAACAAGTAGTCAATATGGGTCCATTAACAGTGTCCTACTTATTCTGACATAGTACATAATAGAAGACAAATACAATAAACACCGATACTGGTGAGATCATCCTGCCCTCGAAAGCTTACAATCTACATTCCCACCTCTCGTTATTGTTCATGCAGAAATTGACTTGTGGTGTGGTTTTTCAGTCTGCAGCATGTCAATTTCCATTTACTGCGGATTTTCCCCATTGACTTGAATGGTGTAAAATCTCATGATCTGCTGTAAATTTTTACCTGCAGCTCTTCCTCAGCACCTCCAGTGTGCATTCCACCTTACAATGCTGAGCTAACCGTCTGCATGCAAGGTTTAGCATTACCACATTTTCAGAATCTAAGCGGAGATCAGCAGGCCAGCTACATGGAGAGCTCACTGTAACCCACTATACATGAAAGCACTTATAAGAGGCAAACCAGGGTAGAACGGAAAGGGAACATGTTGTATATGCAGAAGGGTTTTTATTGCCTTCGTAAAGTTTTCCTTTGTCAGAAGCAGCTTAAAGGAGTTGTCTCACTACAAGAATATCTTTTTATGTTAAAGATCTTGCAAAAATAAGTCACTTTGTAGTATATGTCTATTAACAGTGTCCTACCTATTCCTAAATATCCCCTCTTGTTTGAGCTGCATCAGCTCCTTAGGTCGCTATAGCTACAGACCTGGCTTCTACTGCAGCCTAGTAGAAGCCAGTAAACACGCCCCTGAGCTCAAAGTGAAACCAAGAAAACAGGACTGAGGCAAGATGAATCAATGTAGTCAGATAACCCCTTTACCTGTGAAAAGTTCATGTTGTATAATCAGTATGGCTACTAGTAATGTTGTGTCTACACAGAACGTCCCATTGCTTCCTTATTAGTACAGCAGGTCAGACTATAATGCATTGAACATTTTGCTCTGTGAAGATGGAAAGAAGAAGGACTGCTCTCAACAGTGACAAGAAATAGCAGGGAAACTTAGGCCATGTCCCCACTGCACGGGGTTTCGGGTGTTTTTTCAGCCGGTTTGCGGTTTTTCAGACCACCTGAAAAACCGGCCGAAAATGAGCACAATTGTGCTCTATGGAAAACCCGTGCAGCAGTCCCCACTGCATGGGTTTTCCGCCCGGCGGTTTTGTCGCCGACGACAAAACATTGAACATGCACCATCTTCCGTCCGGTTTCCGGAGGGACCATGTGCATCTCAATGGGAGGGTGAGGGCTGTTCTCCGCTCATCGCAGAGAAAAGCCGTGTCACCCGCGGCCGTGGGGACGGGCGCAAAACCGGACAAATACCGGCCGGTCCACTGCCGTGTAAACGGCCCCTAAAGGTCCAAGGGCAGGCAAAGTCTGTCTGGAGACTTGTAAGGAAAGTCGACAAACCAGAAATCACCGTCATACTGCCCTACATTGCATCTCTATGTATTATTTGTTAAGATACAGGATGCTTATCACTAGCACAACATACAGACCAGATTGCTAGAGGAAATATAGTTTCCATCTATGGAACAAAATACAGGCAGTCCCCGGGTTACATCGTTCCGACTTACATCCGTCCCCTAGTTACAAACGGAGACTTATGGGGGCGTGGCTGACATTGAACACTGAGTCACCCCATGATAACCAAGTGCCAGCATGCCACAGCTGCACATGAGATACAGAATTAGGTGAAATCTGCTAAACAGGGGCACAAATAGCAATACAAATGCAAAAGCTGTTCCCTGCACTATCCACAAATCAAAAAAAAACATTTTGCTGTAGTTCAATGTAATAAAGCTACCTGTCCCGACTTACTTACAGATTCATCTTAAGAACAAACCTACAGTCCCTATCCCGTTTGTAACCCGGGGACTGCCTGTATAAGGCTACACACACACAAAATGGAACGTTGGCAAAGCCACAGGAAATTGGATGGATTTTATTGCTGCAGATTGTGGAGTTTATTATGTAAATGGGGGGGAGGAGGTTAACGGGTTTAAAACACACAGTGGCCACAGCAAAATCTGCAACACCACACTTCATTGTGGATATACTGTAGATTCTGTGGAAACAGTCAGCAGGGAAATCTGCAGCGTAAACCGATCTGCTGGGGATCTAAAGTCCGGCACCACAACCTTCCACACACATTAGGGCATGTCCCCACGGCGCGGGTTTGTGGTCGGCATTCAAAGGTTTGTTTTGCAGGCCGCCTGGAAAACCTTCCTACACAAGCAGGTCTAGGAAAACCTGCAGCAGCCCCCACTCCATGGGTTTTCCATCCGGCATTTTGAAAAACGTTAGGTGCCATACAACGTCTCTGTCGGTGGTTTCGAGAAAAATATGTAGCTCTACCCCGTAGTGATCAATAGAGGAGCATAGTGCTATGTGGAATACAATTTCCTTGCAGGACATAAAAAAGCATGGCCTACCACATTTTTGAGTCCCACAGGAAAAGTGTATACCTCTGGGAAATAGAGCAAACACAGTATACATAGGACTAGGTTTCCTCTATTGACCATTAATGGGCTGCAGTGGATCACGGTATTCATCGGGTACCTCTCTACATGGTACTCGGATAACTCAGACATATTCTAGAACGCTGTGCTCACACACACTTTTTTTATTTTTATTTTGCACATGCAAACGGTAGAGCAGTTTGTAGCTATAACACTTTACAAGCCTCTTAAGTACAACCCTTTTCAATATGTTAAAGGGATGTTCTTACCAGGCTGATTTACAGAGCCACAGTCAGTTTCAGACTCCTACTGGTTAGGCTGTGGACAAGTCCACAGCAGTGACTGGCATATCAGCTCTGTTGTTTTTAGCTGATCCTGTTAGAGGGACATAAGCGCTGGAGGTTCCTAAGCAGCAGTGCACAAGGCTAATGAGCGCTAAAGGGTTAAAGCTTGCAAACAAGCTCCAGTCTTCAAAAGTATACACAGCAGAGAGTGACGTCACCTTCCTTACAGCCTGCAACAGCAGAGAGAGGTGGCCAGTAACTAGGGAAGCTTGTGTACAAAAGCAGGAGATAAGATTTTGCTTAAGTCAGAGTAAAGCAAAATCAGAACAGTAATGTATCTGGTAATAGCTTTTAGTTAACTTTGCCTCCATATGTAAGGCTAGGTCTACACAGCATTGGACAAAAAAGCAACCTGAAAACCAAATCCTAAAAACGTTCATAAAACTTTTTTGTCCATTGCCTGTCAAAAGTTGCCTAAAAAACGGATGGTTTTTGGTGCTTTTTTTTTGCAGAAAAGCACAGCAATAGATTTCCTATGCATTTCTGAAAAAACGTCCGGTGCTTTGCATAGACTCCAATACTACATTTTAACCTCCGGAGTGATTTGGCATATATTTATACTTGAGATACTTATGCATACTAATAAACTGGTTACTAGACAATAATATAGATTTCAGTATATATATATATATATATATATCTATATTTATATATATATATATATATATATATATATATATACACACACAAACATACACACACACACACACACTATGTTAAATTTGGTAAAGTGTTTTATGTACGTATATCTATCATGATGGTTTTATGTTATATATTAAGGGTTAAAGGATATGACGTCGTCACCTACGTATGTGGGAGTTCCTTATTTAACAGATACCTTGTACCCTGTGATATTACTGTGAACAAGGGCAAGTGTTGGTGCCCGAAATGCATTGGTCTCTTTGCCGCATTTGTATCCTCTGTACTTGTTACTATTTAATAAAGATTACACTTCGTTTCTATGTTGGATGGATCCGCTCCACTTTCTTTGCTCCAGAGCTGGGCTGTGGAGGCGGCAAGCCAAAGCCCCGACTCCTCATTTTCCCAACCCTCCAACTCCCGACTCCCTCATCCTCGACACATGTTTAAGTGATAACTTTACTGTAGTAAAATGGTAACATCAAGCTGTTTATCACCTTATGATACAGTAATCAAGCTATTTAGGTAGAACAGACACTGACAAGCAAAATAGTAACTATGTTTTAATCTTTTGAACACTTGTGGGTAGAGTTGAAGAGAAAGCTGTGTTTGTATCCGAATCCAGTCTGCACCAACATTGAGAATGTGTAGAAGAGACCTGGGATCAGATTTTGGTCAAGATATGGTTGAATCTGATCCAGAGCCCAGAAGGATTCAGGCAGTGCTGAAAACCAAAGGTGGATTTCCCAAATACTAACAAAATAATAAAAATTAACACTTTGATTTTTTAGGAACAAAACAGTAACAATGCAGTTACAGGAAAGAATCTGCAGAACTAAGCAGATGCTAAATACTTGCAAGTCAAATTTATATATAAAATAGGTAAGATGACTGTATATAAAATTACAGAAGCCTCATGTACAAAGCTGTAGTGGATGGTGAGATATGGAGCCTGAAAGTCAAAGTTCAAAACATTGTTACCGTTTTGCTTGTCAGTGTAAAATATATTTATTGGACATGACTTTAGAACAAAAAAAATTGTAAATATGCAAAACACTGCAGGAACATTTGTGGAGTCTCTGAATTTGTTCTGAGAAATAGTATTGCCTCCATCAGATCCTGCATACATTACCTCACATCTGATCTCATTATTTCCAGGCTAGAGAATGGCCTCTCTACACTAACTCGGGTTGGGAGCAAAGCGGTGACCACAGGGCAACATCTAACAATGTCAGGGTATAAAGGAATTGCCTCAGTCAGTTTTGATGAATGGTTGAACTCTTCTACTTCTTTGGGCGCATCCCCATGGCAGTGGACAAATAACGGCGGGTGTGCCGCGATGAGCGGAGAAGAGCCCTCCCATTGAATTGTTCATATTCCATCCGGAAACCAGACGGAAGAATGAACATATTCAATGTTTTTCCGCCGGACCGCCGGTGGCAAAACCGTCGGGCGGCAAACCAATGCTGTGGGGACTGCTGAACGGTTTTTCCATAGCGCAAATTTGTGCTCTTTTTTCGGCCGGTTTTTCCGGCTATCTGAAAAACGGCAAAACGGCTGAAAAACCGGCCGAAAACCCGTGCAGTGGAGAGAACTGTTTGAGAACAGGTGAAAAATTTTGCTGAAATCTGTTTGCCATGGGAGCAGAATCTTTTCCCCTGGGGTCGCGCTTTGCCTGCTCCATGTCATCAATTACACTCCTCATGTGATAAGACTGAAGATATGGGAGCAGTAGCACTGGCCGGACCCAACTCCTCTTGCTCTTTGCACTGCATCGAACTAACTGGACCAACTAATTATATAATTTTGGGAGTCGGTCCCTTTTATGACGACTCCGACTCCACAGCCCTGCTCAATAGCACATTTTCTGCCCTGATCAGTCATTTTTTTGAAACATGATTAAAAAAAAACAACCAGCAAATAAAATGAGCAGAAAAAAAAAAAGAAGACGTTCTTTGGAGACAACAGGACTTTTTATGAGACATCTTTACAGTTGTTTTTTCATCGTTTGTAAAAAAACGAAAACCTCTGAAAAAACTGACTTTTTTTGTGCAGTGGAGACATAGCCTAACGCTAATCAATTAAACAGGAATACCCCTTGAAGTGAATAGCACACGTTGTAAACTGCAGTGGACATCTGAACTGAATTGGTCCTCAAATCGCTCACATAAATAAGAGAACTACATTAATGAAATGACATGTGATGAAGAATGTCACAACTTTAAAGGGATATTCCTACCATGAAGAAATGGGAGCTCGGCTGTGTTCAAAACTCTCCTAGAAAACAGCAGAGAGCCATGTAAGAGTGGTCATATCTCCATTCTCTGCAGCCAGAGATCATCCAGGCAGCTGACAGTAACCCTTAAGGTATGTTTACACGGCTTATTTTTAAGCATAATTGCGTGTGTATTTCACCACGTACTGTGCTTTAAATGCCACAATAACGGTAATTCATAGCTCTCATTGCCCCTTTTACCCATGACAGCAATGACGGATGTGAGTGCAGACAGCCCATCACACACTTTCCATACCCACCAAGCCAGCTCACAACACATGACTTTCTTCATGAGCTACTCACTGCTGACATCAAAAGTAGGAAGTGGTCATAATGATGCGACCTGGATCAGGTCCCAGATCAATATATTGAAGAGGTGGTTTCCTAATAGGGCATATAAAGGTCACAAGGGGTCTCATGCTCTGGACCCCCTTTTATGCAGCAGAACATAGAGGTTTCTGCTCTGGCACATCCATCCATTACATGATCAGCATGTAATATCACAAGTGCAATAGATGGCCAGATGTGGCTTAGCTGGATGATAACATCTACAATGATGCAGATCTGTGGAGATCATAGGGCCATCGCTATAAGAGAACTAACAAAAGCAGCAAATGTAACTGCTCGGAGCTCTGTTTCCTCTAGCGAATCTTTTGGTTAAAGAGGTTCTCTCACCATGTGGTTTCAGAGCAACAAGCAGTTTTGGATTCATGCTTCCCTTGTCTTCCTGGTCATGCTGTGGGTGGTTCTATAGCAGTGATTAGCATATCAGCTCAGTATTCACAGCACTTCTAGTTGCACTGGCATGAGAGCAGGAGATCTTTTCTATAAAGCAGTTAGCTTCAGAGCTCAAAGTAAACAAGTAATTAGTCTCCTTTATTTGTTGGAGATAACACTCTGTCCTCAAGCTGCTGGCAGTCTGACCTATGGTGACATCACTCCCTGCTCTAAGATGTCAACCAGTGTGCACTCAGAGCAGATAAAATTTCTCATCTTCTCAGCAAAGCAAAAAAAAAAAACCCATAGCAATATATTTGGAAGAAGCCTTTAATTTCCTGTCCCTACATGTTAAAAGCTAATTTTTGTAGTGAGACAGCCCTTTAGGGAATGGACGTCAAACCCTGTAGAGACCTAAAACAGATACCTTGAATGATTGACACCTCTGGACTCCAGTCCAAGACCCAGAGAAGCCCGCCCTGTAGTCCTGGAACGGTAGAACAAGCCCCTAGTCCTAATACACACAGCTGGAGCGATCCCAATGCCAGGTAATGGAATAAAGAGTAGAGGGATTTGCTGCTATTCCTTGTCATACTATACCAGTATAATGGAACAGCCGGGTACTTATTACTGAGAATACTGTCTTGTTACCAGGGCCGAGGCTACAGTTACTTCAGAGGTCAGGTATCACTTGTGTCAGCGTATGCTCCAGTTTGCTAAATCGCTGTTTAATCTATGGGGTCCTCAATATGGACCAGTATGAGACAGTATGCGCCTGTGCAGCAGGTCTAGTCATCCATCAGTGGCATCATGGGAGGATATCACACATACGTGACTCTTTGTTTAGTGCAGGCATCCTCAAACTGCGGCCCTCCAGCTGTTGGGAAACTACAACTCCCATCATGCCCCCTGTTATAGATGCTATAAATGCATGATGGGAGTTGTAGTTTCCCAACAGCTGGAGGGCCGCAGTTTGAGGATGCCTGGTTTAGTGTGAGCCTTTAGTATTTAGAGGGAATTTCTCACTAGAACAGATCATATGCTGGATGCTCTAGCATAGGTGTCAAACTGCGGCCCTCCAGCTGTTGGGAAACTACAACTCCCATCATGCCCACTGTTATAAATTATACAAAAGCATGATGGGAGTTGTAGTTTCCCAACAGCTGGAGGGCCGCAGTTTGACACCCCTGCGTCTAGAGTGAATGCACACAGGACAGATGTGCTAAGGAAACTCTCCAAAGAAAATCTGCAGGGAAATCTGCACTAAAGTTGTGTGGATTTTGTTACAGATGTGTGTGGATTTGACCCCACTCTATTCAGTAGGATACAACCCCCGCCACGTCCTTTTCCATGCCAAAAAGATGTAATATTCCCTCAACATGACGGACACTGTAATCCATCGCAAATTGCGTGGAAAATCCACAGCCAATCCATCCTAAAAGTAACTACCTTGTCAAGTATAAACCGCAGGCACCTACCCGGGGCCATACAGCAGCTCTCTCCAAGGGCACACAGATGCAGTTATAGCACATCTCAGCCTTGTAGGAATACGGTCATTGCTGGTACCTGGCATCTAAACTCCTGCCCTCACATTGTGTCATACATACGGATACAATCACAGTCTACAGAGAGAAGCAGATTATGGTAACAATATGGGGAGACGTATCATGGCCACACCACTATTGCCCATCTCCACAGTCATGTGCGGCATTTCATGGCAGAGTTACTAGTAGTGACTCTGTACCGAAGCCTGGCATGCTGTTTCTTCACATGGCACTGTATAGAAGCCTAGCACGCTGCTTCCTTACATGGCACACTGGCAGGGCACTGTATAGAAGCCTGGCATGCTGCTTCCTTACACGGCACACTGGCAGGGTACTTTATAGAAGCCTAGCACGCTGCTTCCTTACATGGAACACTGGCAGGGCACTGTATAGAAGCCTGGCATGCTACTTCCTTACATGGCACACTGGCAGGGCACTGTATAGAAGCCTGGCATGCTACTTCCTTACATTGAACACTGGCAGGGCACTGTATAGAAGCCTGGCACGCTACTTCCTTACATGGCACACTGGCAGGGTACTATATAGAAGCCTAGCACGCTGCTTCCTTACATGGCACACTGGCAGGGCCCTGTATAGAAGCCTGACAGCTGCTTCCTTACATGGCACACTGGCAGGGCACTGTATAGAAGCCTGGCATGCAGCATCCTAACAAGGCACACAGGCAGGGCACTGTATAGAAACCTGGCACGCTACTTCCTTACATGGCACACTGGCAGGGCACTGTATAGAAGCCTAGCACGCTGCTTCCTTACATGGCACACTGGCAGGGCACTGTATAGAAGCCTAGCACGCTGCTTCCTTACATGGCACACTGGCAGGGCACTGTATAGAAGCCTGGCATGCTACTTCCTTACATGGAACACTGGCAGGGCACTGTATAGAAGCCTGGCATGCTACTTCCTTACATGGCACACTGGCAGGGCACTGTATAGAAGCCTGGCATGCTGCTTCCTTACATGGCACACTGGCAGGGCACTGTATAGAAACCTGGCATGCTCTTCCTTACATGGCACACTGGCAGGGCACTGTATAGAAACCTGGCATGCTGCTTCCTTACATGGCACACTGGCCGGGCACTGTATAGAAGCCCGGCACGCTGCTTCCTTACATGGCCCACTGGCAGGGCACTGTAGAGAAACCTGGGAGGCTTCTTCCTGCCATGGCACACTGGCAGGGCACTGTATAGAAGCCTGGCATGCTGCTTCCTTACATGGCACACTGGCAGGGCACTGTATAGAAGCCTGGCACGCTGCTTCCTTACATGGCACACTGGACGGGCACTGTATAGAAACCTGGCACGCTGCTTCCTTACATGGCACACTGGCAGGGCACTGTATAGAAGCCTAGCATGCTGCTTCCTTACATGGCACACTGGCAGGGCACTGTATAGAAGCCTAGCACGCTGCTTCCTTACATGGCACACTGGCAGGGCACTGTAATAGAAGCCTGCATGCTGCTTCCTTACATGGCACACTGGCAGGGCACTGTATAGAAGCCTAGCACGCTACTTCCTTACATGGCACACTGGCAGGGCACTGTATAGAAGCCTAGCATGCTGCTTCCTTACATGGCACACTGGCAGGGCACTGTATAGAAGCCTGGCACGCTGCTTCCTTACATGGCACACTGGCAGGGCACTGTATAGAAGCCTAGCACGCTGCTTCCTTACATGGCACACTGGAAGGGCACTGTATAGAAGCCTGGCATGCTGCTTCCTTACATGGCACACTGGCAGGGCACTGTATAGAAGCCTGGCATGCTACTTCCTTACATGGCACACTGGCAGGGCACTGTATAGAAGCCTCGCACGCTGCGTCCTTACATGGCACACTGGCAGGGCACTGTATAGAAGCCTGGCATGCTGCTTCCTTACATGGCACACTGGCAGGGCACTGTATAGAAGCCTAGCATGCTGCTTCCTTACATGGCACACTGGCAGGGCACTGGATAGTAGCCTAGCAAGCTGCTACCTTACATGGCACACTGGCAGGGCACTTTATAGAAACAAAGCACTCTCCTACCTTACATGGCAAACTGGCAGGGCACAGTATAGAAGCCTAGCATGCTACTTCCTTACATGGCACACTGGCAGGGCACTGTATAGAAGCCTATCATGCTGCATCCTTACATGGCACACGGTCAGGGCAATGTATAGAAGCCTGGCATGCTGCTTCCTTACATGGCACACTGGAAGGGCACTGTATAGAAGCCTAGCATGCTGCTTCCTTACATGGCACACTGGCAGGGCATTGTATAGAAGCCTAGCATGCTGCTTCCTTACATGGCACACTGGCAGGGCACTGTATAGAAGCCTAGCATGCTGCTTCCTTACATGGCACACTGGCAGGGCACTGTATAGAAGCCTAGCATGCTGCTTCCTTACATGGCACACTGGCAGGGCACTGTATAGAAGCCTAGCATGCTGCTTCCTTACATGGCACACTGGCAGGGCACTGTATAGAAACCTGGCATGCTGCTTCCTTACATGGCACACTGGCAGGGCACTGTATAGAAGCCTGGCATGCTGCTTCCTTACATGGCACACTGGCAGGGCACTGTATAGAAGCCTGGCATGCTGCTTCCTTACATGGAACACTGGCAGGGCACTGTATAGAAGCCTGGCATGCTACTTCCTTACATGGCACACTGGCAGGGCACTGTATAGAAGCCTGGCATGCTGCTTCCTTACATGAACATGGCAGGCACTGATAGGAAGCCTGGCATGCTACTTCCTTACAGGAACACTGGCAGGGCACTGTATAGAACCTGGCACGCTAGCTTCCTTACATGGCACACTGGCAGGGCACTGTATAGAAGCCTGGCACGCTGCTTCCTTACATGGCACACTGGCAGGGCACTGTATAGAACCTAGCATGCTCTTCCTTACATGGCACACTGGCAGGGCACTGTATAAGAAGCCTGGCATGCTGCTTCCTTACATGGCACACTGGCAGGGCACTGTATCGAAACCTGGCATGCTACGTCCTTACATGGCACACTGGCAGGGCACTGTATAGAAGCCTAGCACGCTGCTTCCTTACATGGCACACTGGAAGGGCACTGTATAGAAGCCTGGCATCGCTGCTTCCTTACATGGCACACTGGCAGGGCACTGTATAGAAGCCTGGCATGCTGCTTCCTTACATGGCACACTGGAAGGGCACTGTATAGAAGCCTAGCATGCTGCTTCCTTACATGGCACACTGGCAGGGCAATGTATAGAAGCCTGGCATGCTGCTTCCTCACAGGGCACACTGGCAGGAGCCTGGCACGCTGCTTCCTTACATGGCACACTGGCAGGGCACTGTATAGAAGCCTGGCACGCTGCTTCCTTACATGGCACACTGGCAGGGCACTGTATAGAATCCTAGCAAGCTACTTCCTTACATGGCACACTGGCAGGGCACTGTATAGAAGCCTGGCATGCTGCTTCCTTACATGGCACACTGGCAGGGCACTGTATAGAAGCCAGGCATGCTGCTTCCTTACATGGCACACTGGCAGGTCACTGTATAGAAGCCTCGCAAGCTGCTTCCTTACATGGCACACTGGCAGGGCACTGTATAGAAGCCTGGCATGCTGCTTCCGTACATGGCACACTGGCAGGGCACTGTATAGAAGCCTAGCACGCTGCTTCCTTACATGGCACACTGGCAGGGCACTGTTTACAAGGCTTTCAAGCTGCTTCCTTACTTGGCACACTGGCAGGGCACTGTATAGAAGCCTAGCATGCTACTTCCTTACATGGACACACTGGAAGGGCACTGTATAGAACCTGCACGCTGCTTCCATACATGGCACACTGGCAGGGCACTGTATAGAAGCCTAGCATGCTGCTTCCTTACATGGCACACTGGCAGGGCACTGTATAGAAGCCTGGCATGCTGCTTCCTTACATGGCACACTGGCAGGGCACTGTATAGAAGCCTAGCACTAGCTTCCTTACATGGCACACTGGCAGGGCACTGTATAGAAGCCTGCAGCTGCTTCCTTACATGGCACACTGGCAGGGCACTGTATAGAACCTAGCATGCTACTTCCTTACATGGCACACTGGCAGGGCACTGTATAGAAGCCTAGCATGCTGCTTCCTTACATGGCACACTGGCAGGGCACTGTATAGAAACCTGGCACGCTGCTTCCTTACATGGCACACTGGCAGGGCACTGTATAGAAGCCTGGCATGCTGCTTCCTTACATGGCACACTGGCAGGGCACTGTATAGAAGCCTGCAGCTGCTTCCTTACATGGCACACTGGCAGGGCACTGTATAGAAACCTGGCACGCTGCTTCCTTACATGGCACACTGGCCGGGCACTGTATAGAAACCTGCACGCTACTTTCCTTACATGGCACACTGGCCCGGGCACTGTATAGAAAGCCTGGCCTGCTGCGTCCTTTCATGGCACACTGCATGGGAACTGTATAGAAGCCTGGCATGCTGCTTCCTTACATGGCACACTGGCAGGGCACTGTATAGAAGCCTAGCATGCTGCTTCCTTACAGGCACACTGGCAGGGCACTGTATAGAAGCCTGGCATGCTGCTTCCTTACATGGCACACTGGCAGGGCAGAGTATAGAAGCCTGGCACGCTGCTTCCTTACAAGGCACAAGGGCCGGGCAGTGTATAGAAGCCTAGCACGCTGCTTCCTTACATGGGCACACTGGCAGGGCACTGTATAGAAGCCTAGGGATGCTGCTTCCTTACATGGCACACTGGCAGGGCACTGTATAGTAGCCTGGCATGCTGCTTCCTTACATGGACACTGGCAGGGCACTGTATAGAAGCCTGCATGCTGCTTCCTTACATGGCACACTGGCAGGCACTGTATAGAAGCCTAGCATGCTGCTTCCTTACATGGCAACACTGGCAGGGTACATGGACGATAGAAGCCTAGGGATGCTGCTTCCTTACATGGCACACTGGCAGGGCACTGTATAGAAGCCTGGCATGCTGCTTCCTTACATGGCACACTGGCAGGAGCCTGGCATGCTGCTTCCTCACAGGGCACACTGGCAGGCACTGTATAGAAGCCTAGGCACGCTGCTTCCTTACATGGCACACTGGCAGGGCACTGTATAGAAGCCTGGCATGCTGCTTCCCTTACATGGCACACTGGCAGGCACTGTATAGAACCTAGGCACGCTGCTTCCTTACATGGCACACTGGCAGGGCACTGTATAGAAGCCTAGCACGCTGCTTCCTTACATGGCACACTGGCAGGGCACTGTATAGAAGCCTGGCATGCTGCTTCCTTACATGGCACACTGGCAGGGCACTGTATAGAAACCTGGCATGCTGCTTCCTTACATGGCACACTGGCAGGGCACTGTATAGAAGCCATGCTGCTTCCTTACATGGCACACTGCAGGGCACTGTAAGAAGCCTGGCATGCTGCTTCCTTACATGGCACACTGGCAGGGCACTGTATAGAACCTGCATGCTATCCTTAAATGGCACACTGGCAGGGCACTGTAAGAGCCTGGCATGCTGCTTCCTTACATGGCACACTGGCAGGGCACGAATAGACCTGGCATGCTGCTTCCTTCACATGGCACACTGGCAGGGCACGTTAGAAGCCTGCACGCTGCTTCCTTACATGGCACACGGCAGGGCACTGTATAGAAGCCTGCATGCTGCTTCCTACATGGCACACTGGCAGGCACGTATAGAACCTGCATGCTGCTTCCTTACATGGCACACTGGCAGGCACTGTATGCCCTGCATGGCTGCTTTCCTCACAGGGCACACTGGAAGGCACGATGATCCTGGCATGCTACTTCCTCACACTGGCGGACACTGTAGGGCATGTAAGAAGCCTAGGCATGCTGCTTCCTACTGGCACACTGGCAGGCATGTATAGAAGCCTGGCAGCAGCTTCCTACATGGCACACGGCAGTGGCACTGTAATAAGGCCTGGCAGAGCTGCTTGCTCCTCACGGGCACACAGCAGGGCTGGCATCACTGTCACAGGCCTGGCGTGCTGCTTCCTCACAGGGCACACTGGCAGGAGCCTGGCATGCTGCTTCCTCACAGGGCACACTGGCAGGAGCCTGGCATGCTGCTTCCTCACAGGGCACACTGGCAGGGCACTGGATAGAAGCCTTGGCATGCTGCTTCCTACAGGCACACTGGCAAAGGCACTGCTTCCTAAGGGCACTGGCAGGAGCCTGGCATGCTGCTTCCTCACGGGGCACACTGGCAGGAGCCTGGCATGCTGCTTCCTCACGGGGCACACTGGCAGGAGCCTGAGCTGCCCTAAGGAATGGCAGGAGCCGGGTCTGCTTCCTCACAGGGCACACTGGCAGGAGCTGTATGAGCTCACGCTGCTCCTACATCAGCTGGCAGGGCACTGTAAAGAAGACCTGCAGCTGCAGTTCCACATGGCACGACAGCATAATGAGGGATGAGAGGAGTTACGCACTTCCACACCGGTCCGGGCACTCCCCGGGCGCCCACCCAGCTCCCGCTGCCCCCGTACAACCCCCGGCTGCCTACCCTGTGCCCTGTAACATGGCAGAACTCTGCAGCTTCCTAACCCCAACCAAAGGACAGGATGGCGGCTCCCGCTGGATAAAAACGGTCATCGGCCGTGCGCTGGTTGCCGGGCAACACGGGCCAAAAACTGGCGCAGGGGACTTATAAGAGTGAGCCGGGCGTCTGCCCTATACTGGCCCACTAGAGGCTGTTGTATGACCCAGGAGCTCCACTCTTACCATGGCTGTAGGGCGCACTGGTGAGAGCAAGACGTAGCACAGCTAGCTCCTCCACTGGCACACTTGCCAGGTGCTGGGGTAACATCCCCGCATCAACTATCATCAGTGTCCCCACAAGGCACCTGAGGAAGGCTGCCAGAAGCGTGGCCTCATCAACCAAATTGGACGACCTCCCTCCTTGCGGCCACCTGGCTGGGCCTGTCAGAAGCCTCCACCACTCCCCTGTTCCTGGCCTGTCACCCTCGCCAGCACATGGCAGGTCACTGGTCAGAGGTAGCCTTCCTCTGCTAGTCCACAATTCCCACGTGCGCATTGGAGGACTGATATTTTAAACCTTGCCTCTGCTCTATAAATTCTCTTTCATTTGGAGATCTGATCAAACACTGTGCCCTGCTAATCCTTAATCACATTGGTCAAAGAACCCGAAGATGCCTCCGCTTTTGGGTCCCAAATGGCAATTTTGGGGGCCTGGGTTTGAAGCCTTTTAACCCTGTGTTTCCTTTACCTGGCAATCTGTGGCACTGTATAAAGTAAATGCTGTTCCTTTTCATGCCATGGACCCCCTTTAAAGCCTAGAAGCTCTTTTCATGGACACTGGAGGGAAGTAATAAAAGGGGT
>JAODAL010045452.1:0-31920 GCA_025379985.1 Phyllomedusa bahiana
CTGTGAGCAGATAGCATTAACATGTTTATGCACGGGAATTAGATCCAATACCCCAAAAAAATCAGAAATAAAAAAAAAGAAAGTCTCGAAAAGGGGAACCCCCCAAAAAAATCGCTGTTAAAAATCAGTTCTTCATAAATCAGCCGGGGGCAGCACCTTCCCTGATCATACAGTGAAGCGGGATCCCAGCGTGGCGGGACTTATATGTGCGGTGAGTCACAGAATCCCGCGGCCCTTTTTGGGTTTTCATCTTGACATGTCATGCGGGGCTTGCCCTTCTTCCTCCCAGAGTGCTTTGCCCCATGTACCCATGGCTCGCAGTATTTTAAATCAATCAAAAGCACACTTCGTTCACCCGAAGTCCCCCAAACCGACTCGTTCAGAACCAAAGTTTTCCAAAAATTCTAAATAAAATTCCACTTCGTTAGAATCGATTCGCCCATCTCAAATTTAAAAATAATAATTAGAGGGGGCGAATTTCCAAAAATTCGGTTCGAAAATTTTTTTCCCCCGGGAATTTTTCCGTAAATACCTTTTCATCCCGAATTACTTGGGGGGCGAATCCGTTAAAAAAAAAACAGCTATTTCCAGGCTGCCGAGCCTGCGGGGGTGTGTAAACTTGGGCCTGTTTAATATGAGACGGAGTTTGGTTTGGTTTCTTAGGATGAGCGATAACGTTGCTTTCGCATGGGTCGATAGCGATTCGGCTTTTAAAATAAGAATCCGATAGCGTATTAGATTATCGCCGATGACCCATTAAAGTCTAGGGGAGGGAACAAACCTTCATTTTACACCCAAAAGGGGTGGAGGCGGAAAAACACCCCACAACAGTAAAATGGATACGTGTTTAATCTTGGGCCACATTAGGTTATAAAAGCCCAGAAAAAAACTCACAGACCTTTCCCTATCCCTTTCTTGCCCCACAGCATGCCCTTTAAACCTGCATGACCACAAATTAAAAAAGTCCCAGAGGCAGTATGATTTGAACCACATTTTACTTGAACTGGAATTGACTATCCCCCGGAACGCGCAGGGCCCCAAACCTGCATGACCCCAGATTAAAAAGTGCCGGAAAAAAGGGAGTCTTTAAACCCCATTTTTAGTTGAATGGACTTTAAACTTATCTGCCCTGTCCGCAGTATGACCAAAAAATGTCCTACCCAAGTTTAAAAATGGGGGGGGAAAAAGGAGTTTTTTAAACCCACCATTTTAGTTGAATGGACTTGATTTACCTGTCCGGACCGCAGTATGACCATTAAACCTGTCTGACCCCAAATAAAAAGTGCAAAAAAAGGGAGTCTTTAAAACCCCCCTTTTAGTTGAACTGGACAAAAACTATATCTGCCCTGTACCGCAGTATGAGCTTAAACCGTCTGACCCAAGATTAAAAAGTGCTGGGAAAAGGATTTTTTAAACCACCATTTTAGTTGAACTGGACATTGACTATACCTTTCTTCCCCAGTATGACCATTAAACCTGTCTGATCCACAGTTTAAAAAAAGGCTGGAAAAGGAGTCTTTCAACACCTTTTTGTTGAACTGGACATTGAATATAGCTGTCTGGACCGCAGTTGCCATTAAACCTGCCCTGACCCCAAATTAAAAAGTGTGGGAAAAGGGTCTTTGAACAACCTTTAGTTAAATGGACTTAACTATATCTGCCCTTCCCGCATTTTGGGACCATTAACCGTTGCCCCACAGATTAAAAAGTGCTGGAAAAGGGTCTTTCAACCCCATTTTTTGAATGTACATTGCATATACCTGTTTGTACACAGTATGCCCCCATTAAACCTGTTGACCCACGATTTAAAGTGCCGTAAAAGGGTCTTTGAACTCCATTTTATTTGGAAGGGACATTGACTATACCGTCCTGGGCCACGAAATGAGCCCCAAACCTGCAGCCCCCCACTTTTAAAAAAAGTGCCGAAAAAAGGAGTCTTTGAACCACCATTTTATTTTAACTGGACATTGATTTCTGCCCTTCCCGCGTGACCATTAAACCTGTCTGACCCACTGATTAAAAATTTCCCAAAAATAGGAGTCTTTCAACCACCTTTTATTTCACTCCCATTGACTATCCCCTGTCCTGGACCGCAGTATGCCTCAAACCTGTCTGACCCAGATTAAAAAGTGCCCGGATAAAGGTCTTTGAACACCATTTTATTTTTCCTGGACAAGACTACCCCTGTGCTGAGCACAGCATGACCCCCCAAACCTGCGCCCCCAATTAAAAAGTCCCGGATAAAGGATCTTTCAACCCCCATTTTAGTTTCACTGGTTTGACTATCCCTGTCTGTACCACAGCATGCCCCCTAAACCTTTTTTGACCACAGATCACAAAGTGGCACTATGCTTTTTTTTGTACGTACTGTTTTTTATGTTTTTTTTGGAACTGACATTTTTTTTACAAAATTTTTTTGGGGAAAGTTTTATTATGTTTTAATTATTAACTTTTTGTTTTTTTTCAAAGTGTGATAAAATACAACATACACACCTCCCTGCATTTTTTTAAAGTGTGCCACGCCATCTTTAAAACCGGAGGTCCCCTGCCCGGGTGGGGTTACAGTGGGGGTGAGAGCCGGTAGCGTCTGTCACATTAAACGGAGGTCCCTGCCCCGTGCCAATTTTAGTGGGTGCGGGGGGAGCCCCGGCTGCGTCGGGACACTATTAAAACGCAGGTTCGTGCCAGGCCGGAGATACAGTGGGGGGCGGTGAGAGGCCTGCGGCGCCTCTTTTATTTACCGGGAAAAGAACTTATACCAGCAACGAAAAAAAGCTGCGGCGAGTACGGAAGTGGAGTAGCCTTCACCTTTCCCCCGTACACAGTCAAGGGCCTGAGTAGCGCTTGCCCCTCCGTTTTTTAAATGCGGGCCAATGAGCTTCACTTGGAAAAAACTGGTGGTTACGCTCCTGTTCCACCCCCGGTGCCCCTTTTTTTTGGATTTTTTTTTCCATTTTACTCAAGGTCTGGGGAAAAAATTTTCCTTTTTTTGTTCTCTGTCCATCTCCATACTCCATGTCCTCTGAATAACCACATTGGTCAAATCTTCCTGACCTCCCCCTTTTACAATTAAGGAATTTTTTCCCGTATTTTGTACTTTCAATTTTTTAGTAGTTTTTAATTTTAGAAACACATTTTTTTAAAAAAGGATGGAATCCCCCAGTCTTTTTTTTTTTTTTTATTTGATTAAAAGGGTTGTCTCAATACAGGGGTTTCAGCTATGTTTAAAAATCTTGCAAAAACAAGTAAATTTTTCTTTTGTCCATTAACAGTGTTTACCATTGCTGTTTTGACAGCACCATCACCCCTTTACCACTTTGCAATTTTTGAAGAACAAAATGTCGTTGAAACCATTTTTTCAATAGCACCTTACTGCTGCATTTCACAGCAAAATGCCCCAAAAATTCAAAAAATGACCAAAGAGCCCCTTTTGACAATTTTGAAGAACAAAAGTCTGTTAGAAACAAAATTTTTTTTTTTTAAAAGGACCCGTATATAGCGCTGTCACAGCAAATGCCCCCAAAAATTAAAGCATGACCCTTGAACAATTTTGACAATTGTGAAAAAAATGTCTGTTTTAAAAAACATTTTTTTTTATAGTGGACCGTAGTATGTGCATGTCACACAAAAAGCCCCCAAAAAATTTAAAGCATGACCCTTTGGGCCCCTTTTGACAATTGTGAAGAAAAAATGTTTTTTTAAAAAACATTTTTTTGAATAGGACCCCTAAAGTTGTGATTTCAAAGAGCAGACCCCAAAAATTTTAAAAATGACTTCTCAGCCATGTTAAAAAATTGTGAGGGAAAAAAAGCCACTTAGAAGACACATTTTTTCCAAAGGACCCGATTAAGCTCTATCTCACAGCAACTGACCCCCAAAAAAAATTTTAAAAAATGACTTCTCACCACTATTAAAAAAAAGTGTGGAGAAATGCCCAATTAAACCCCATTTTTGTTCAAAGGATCACGCAGACCTAAAAACCCTTGAAAAAGCGAAAACTTCTAAAGATAAAATGGGAAATGGAATACGGTGTTTTCAGAAAAACCCGCTGTTTTTACATCTCCTCACAGCAAAAACCAGCAAAATGAACTGTTGGGAAAAGAGAAAAAATTGCAGTAAGAAATTATCATTTTAAAAAAAAAATTTTTTAAGAGGACCTTTCGTTTGAAAGGAATGTGAAGTAACCAGCAACTAATCGGTGACCCCGGCAAGGGGCCCCAACATCATCAGAATCCATGCCGATTCATCTTTATGAAAGTCAAACGTCCCCAAAATCTGGGAAAGCCGGGTGCTTTTTCTGAATGACTCCTCCACTTGGAAGGTTCCCTCAGGACGTGGCTGCTGGGAGGACAACACCCTATGGCGTGGGGGGCCCGCTCGGGGCCATTCGTCTATTTGGATACCCAGAAGTCTATTTGGGTCCGGAACACTCCAAAAACATCGGGGGTTGAGACGCAGATAGTCGTGCCCATGACTTTAAACTGGTCTCTGGTTTTTGGATGGTGCCCTGCTTGCATGGGTTTTGGGGAGGTGGTAAAAAAAAGATGCCCGAGGGGCACCCATTAGGTTTTGCCACCTTGTGCTGCTGCGCACGGCTATTGGCATTTGTGTCACGCCTGACGTTGTTCCACCGTGACATTTGAAGAAAGTGAAGCAGACGAAAACAGATGTCCCAGTTGATCAAATCACAAGGTCCCTTTCCCTGCATTTTACTCTCTTTTGGGGTGGGGGGAAAGGAAAGTGCTGAGTTTTGTTTTGTACGGGGACGGAGGGTGGCCACCAGTAAATGTTGTTCTTTTGTTGGCCCTTTAAATGCGGGATCATGTTGGGGGAAATGGGATCCAAGCACTCAGGAGAGATGGAGCCTTGATTTCCCAAACCTTTGGGGTCGAGGGGCACTGAAACTTCTTCTCATTTTCCCCTCCGCCCAAAATTCGCGCCAACCCTTTCCAAGGTTTTAGGGAGTCGTAACGTCGGTGTCTAGGAACCCCCTCCCTCCTCCCGCTTCCCCGGACAGTTAACCAGCCCTGATTTTCCCTCAGAAGATGCACCCTGGCTGGGGCGCTGCCTTGCACTACCCTGGGACCCCGAACCATGCCAAATGAAGACCGAAAAAATGAGAAACGCGGGCCTTATGGATTCGCGGGAGAAAGGCCCGGTCCCCCTCTGTGCCCTCTCCCCTCATCCGGCGGGGGACCAGATTTTCAGAGTGCCCAACGATCTTTCCCAGAATAAGATCCCCACAATGCTCATGCTGACAAGGGATGCCCGCACTGACCTTTTTTGGTGGTTCTTCAAAACTGGAAGGATGGTGCGACTCTTTCACCTGCCTCCACTCTCAGTGGCCAACACCCCGGGGCCGCCCGCGTTTGTCGGGCCCATATGTCACTTCGTCTGTGTAATGGCATTGCGCGCTTGCTGGAGATGTGGAGGGGGGAAATTTCCAGCGTTTGCCACTTTAAAAATGAGACTTTGAGGGGAGGCCGGCTGACGCGCAACGCCCCCAGGGGGGACGAAGCAGGGTCGTGGCGGAGTGTGATCAGCCCTCGAGCCTTCCTCACGGCAGCCCAAAACCCGGGTAGCGTTTTAGAAATTTCTGGACGACGGGTTATGAATGTGCCGGCAAGGGATGTGCTCCAGCCTACCGATTTTAAAGGGCGGCCAGCGATTTTCGAGCCTTTATCGACATCACCTTGCCTGGCACAAGGTTCTTGTACCCCCAGCGTCGGTCTCTTTGCGGGAGCCGTCCACAGTCCTAAACCTGTTTTGGGGCGGTCCCCAAGTTTTAAAAACCGGCCTGGTTTCTCTGGGCCCGTGATACAACAGAGGACCTTGGGGGAAAGAGCTCTGCACCATCCCGTGGTTTTGAAGAGCGGCCCAAGCCTTTAGGCTGAGAGCCACCGTCACCCCCTGACATCCACCCAGCTCACCCATGAGCCGTACAGAGAATAGCGGGCCTTAGCCCTGCTTTCAGCCCATGTGTCGGTGGTGAGATGGACTTTTGGGCACAGAGAACAAGTGTTGAAATTTTAATGACACGTGCCCGGCCCGGGCAGGGACGGCTTTTCTGCAAAGAAATCCCGCTCGGATCTGGTATTGGGGGGGAGGCAAGGGCCCATGCGTGATGGAACCCCCTCTGTGTCCCCCGATGGAAAGGCAACATTTCCCAAGGGCCAAAAGCCTGGCAAAGCCGACATTCAGGGTTTTGGGTTTGGATGGTTTAGGTTTAAAATTTTTTCTGCTCTCAAACCCGAAGACGAAAGGGTGGCTGCTAGACTGGCCGCTGTACGGGTGAGGGCGTAAATGGCGGGGGGGGAAGGGGTTGGGTGGTCTCTGGTGGGTGGGGGTATCGGGCGACGGGTGGGGGCTGAAGCGGTGATCCCGTCAGACTTGAGAGAATGGGAGCGGGAAGCTTTGGTGGCGGAGGGGGAGGGGGAAACTTTTACATTTAACCCCTCCTTTTTTTTCCAATTTTCCCCCTTTTTTAAACCATATTTTTATACTAAAAAAAATTTTTTTTAAACCAATTTTCCTCTATTTCTTTACCAAAAAAAAATCCTTTTTTTCAAACTTCTCCAAAACCCCCTTAATCCTAACTTTTTTTTAAAAAATTTCCTATTTTAAAAATTTTTTAAAATTTTACCCCCCCCTTTTTTTTTGAGGGGGGACCCGATCGACACTAACCATCTCTTTTCCCCCTGTCCAGTGTGAAGCCTCGCAAGCAAAATTTTGCGGAAAAGACCACGATGGATCCGCAATGTCGTCATCATCATCTCATCATCCAAAAACAGGAACTTCGTGTCCCGCATTTGCATCCAGGAGCTGCGGGTACAAGCAAAAGGGGTGCAAGGCTTTTCCCACCCCCCGGATTTTTTGCGATTGACCCGGTTCCTTCTCTTTCCCCTGATGGCACGGGAACGGGCGTCAGAGCAGAAAAATCATCCCTTTTGGCCCCCTTGATTTTTAAAATGCCTTCGACCCCAACCGCAAATTTTTTCATCAAAAAGGTCTTCAGAAAAAGGATTATCCCTTTTGGGTAACCAGTTTTCTTGATTCAAATTTACTGCAAGGTACCTCTATCAACAAAGCTGGACGGGCAAAAATGCAAAAAAAACATTCGAAAAAGTTCGGATAATAAAAGGGATTTTTGGCACCTATCAACCTGTGGTAAATACAAAATTGCTGGATACAAATATAACTCAAAGGTCGCTATAACAACAAAACTGAACTGGGCAAAATTGAAAAGAACACCTATCTGAGATGTATACTGATAATCAAAATGGAGTTTTGCACCTAACATATAGACCTGCAGTTATTTGAAAGATCTGTATCCTAATATTTTAGTTCCCGGCTGCCCAATATCCAAGTAATATTTCAACAGTAAATGTTAATAATAAAGCTATTGCAATGCAAATGTCTGCAATACAATATCCGTATTCTTTAAAGAGCTTGTCTGTGTTCGCCCGTGGGCCCCCCCCCCCCGCTCCCCCCGTGACTTTTTCAGCGGTAGATGCTCCTTTAAAATTCTCTGCCTAACTACCTAAAATCTGCAAATTTCTGATCTAGCTGAGTTCTAAAGATCACAGCTAAAAGTTTGAGCTGTCTCTGGGGAACAAATAGAATAATTTCGCTGAGCTGTTTGCACAGAGGCAGAGCGCACGTCCTACTGCTTTGAGATACTGACACACACTGATCATGAACAGGAAGGGCTGTTCTATGTAAAAATGGGTCATGTGATTTTTCCAGCAATCGCAAACCATACCATCCCAAATCATGATGTCGCACACCCCATCTCACCTGCTCTATTCTGTAAGCTGATTTGCTGGGCCCCCAAAATACAAAAAGCACTGAAAATGGCCGATATTTTAAAAGATTATGTACAGATTTTAACCTAAATTATTGCGTGATCTAAAAAATTCCGATCAACGTAAATACCGTGCGATTTCAACTTTGTCGATAATAATCGCTAACACTAGTCTTCATACAATGCTGTGTTTTAGTATGACACGCATGACTGCCGCAGCTCTTAGAATCGCTTCACTCTAAAATTTCCTGGGCACTTAAGAGGGGAAAACTGACCAAAAAAACTAAAGCGGGAATGTAGCCTGATAAAGTCAATGGCAGCGAAAACTGGAAAAAAACAAGCTTTAGGGCTATGATCCTACCATAGCGTTTCAAAAAACACCGTAGTGGTTACCGGAGCCGCCACAGATTGCAGCCAGTAAGGGGGCGATAGCAAAAGCCACGCCAGGGACGGAATCTAAGTAGGTCCCGGTTTTTCAACCCGACCAGTGCAAAGCAGGGTATTTGCTGCGGCGGGGGGTCTACCCAAAAAGTTACCGAATGACTTGCTTGCTTTGGGAGCCGAGGGGTAAACGAGGGACAAAAATTTAAGGGAAAACCCGGGGTCGGGGGGCAAGCATAAGGGAAGGGCAGCCGGGAAGGATCGTGGTCAAGGGACGGAGGCAAGAGGTACGGTACCAAAGGAAATGACAGGGCTCCCGGGGAGGCGTAGGCGTTTTTTTCCCCGTCTATAATTTTTATGTACGATTCCATTTTTTCATACTGAAAAAGTCATCCAAAAACTATTTTGAGCATTTGCTTGTAGTTCAAATGTTCCAAATTTTTTACAAATTCCATACTTTAAAGGCACCGAATGCAAAATTTAAACACCTAAAACATTCCTTTAGTCAGAGTTCCCAATTTCCCTCGCTGCATTTAACAAAATTGGGGTCACACAGAAAAGGATTTTAAACTAATACATTTTTTACTTCATAAAAACCCGCGAAAAAACTTTTTTTTGGGGATTTTAAAGATGGAAAATGATGGGTAGAAATTTCCTTTTGGCCAAAAAAAAATTTTTGGAAATTAGCAAAAATGACTACGGGGGATTTTTCTATAGTACTTTAGTTTGTCCTCCCTCTTTAACAGCTGGGAAAAAAGGGGTCCCAAATTTTGGGGCGGGGAAACAAAAGGGCCAAGAGGGGGGAGGCCAGAAGTCATCCCCTGCCGGATAGGGGCATTCGGCTGTCACTAGTCAGGGAAATCACATGCTGCGGGCCCTGTGCGCGTGAATTTTTGAGGGGCTCCCGGGCCCCCATCTCCCACTGTATACGCCCACGGTGCCTTTGGGGGACGTGACACAATGCAAAAGGGGTGGAGGTCACGGCAAACAGCCCCAAAACAGCAGCAAAGGGGGTCCCGGGCAGTGGCACAATTTACAGAGTGTGGAAAAAGGCAACAGCCCCAAAACCAAAGCCCAACAGCAACAGCAAAAGAGTTAAAAGGGCACAAAAGACACGGGGGGGGGTAAATGCGCAGCAAAAAAGCCAAAACGCAGAGGCAGACATTGCACAATGACACAGTGATTTTGGGTTTTAAGGGAGCAACAGCAGCCAAACACATGAGGGTCAGACAGGGGGAAATGACAGAGTGTGGAGGGGCACGGCAGCCCCCACAGCGCCCCATGAGGCAGGGCAAAAGGGGAAAATATGAACAAGGGGGAGTGGGCGGCAAACAACAAGGGGGGCGCAGCATGATCGCAGGAAGTGGCCCCAAAGGGCACAGTGTGGAGGTGACGGGGGTAAAAAACAGCCGCAGCATGAGGTGAACAGAGTTGGAGGGGGGGCAACAAAACCGGAGTAGGGGGCCCCCGGGGTGGCACCGGGTGACAGAGGGGGGGGAGGTCACCCGGGAGCAGCCCACAAACAGGGGCATGAGGGCGACCCGTGGGACCCAAAAACATTCGGAGGTGGAAAAAAAAAGGAGAAACCCCCAAGTTTTCCAAAAATGACAAAAATTGGAAAGGGGAAAGGGAAAAAGCAAGACATGAGGTTTAGAGAGTGGCACAAGGGCAGAGTTTGGAGGGCCCGGGACCCCCAAAAAGCAGCCTTTAGGTCATAGCGTGGCCCAATGACAAAGTTTTGGGAAATTTGGGGGGAAAAACCGTCCCTGGTAAAGAAAGGGGGGTAGGCAGATGGAGAAATGGCAGGGAGATTGTGGCTTTAGGGGGGTGGCGGCATTAAAAAATAGTGGCTGAGAAAGGGAGTTTGAATCCAAAACTATTTTTTCAAAGTTTTTTGGGGAGGTGTCAGGCTGATGTAATCTAAAGCCTAAGGCATTTTTGGGGCTGGGAAAACTTTCCGATCCACGCCTGATTCGGCTTCCACATTTTTCCCGGGGGACAAGGGGTTCTCCTTGGGGTAAAAAGATGGGCCCCCCCCCCCCACTGAACCCCCCCTTTGATGGCACACTACTTGGCCCGGGGAGGGCAGATTCTCCACTGCAAACTCACAAGTTTTTTTGCCAAAAAACCGTTTGGCGCCCAGTTTTCCCCGCGGATCTTTTAGCTGGGGGGCAGAGTGCTGTCCAAAACAGGCCCCCCCTGTTGGTTCAAGGTCTGCCCAGGTTCTCCTGTGCTGGGCGGGGAGTTTCCCCCCACTAGGCGGGTGGGAAAGGGAAACTGCCCCCATCGGGGACCCCCAGGTAGCTGTGATGGAGCTGGGACTGCTCCTACCCCCCGCCACCTTCCACAGCCCGGGAAATGGTTTTGTGGCGCTGAGGGGAAAAAAACCCCAGGAGACCGTCAGAGGATGGACGATGCGCAAATTTGGCAGCGGCCCCAAATGAAACACAGGGGTTTCTCTTTTTGTATTTGGGGTTTGGGCCCTCCTCTTCAAAGCTGGGAAAAAAAGGGTCCTATTTTGGGAAACCCGGGAGCAGGTCCCCCAAAAGGGGGGGAGAGCCCCCTGCTGGTTTGGGGGCTATTCGGCTGTCACTACCAGGCAAACAGCATGCCGGGGGCCCTCTCAAAAGGTTTACTTGAGGGAACCCCCCGGGCCCCCTTTTCCACTGTTAAATGCCATGGTGTTGCGGGTCATCTTGGGCCCCTCTTCCTAAACTCCCTCTACCTCCTCCGCTGCTCCGCTCCTCCCCGTCCCGTACCTGGGTTTGAAAAAAAAAACCCCATTTCACCAGTCAAGGGTTGTGTCCAATTCCCTCTCCTCCAGTTCAGTTTCCCCCAAAGGACTTTATGTGGCCGCGAGAAAGGAGTTGCCAAAGTCTCCAGTCCCCTGCCCAACGATTTTTTAACATCTGTTTTCCCGGGCATGAAGCAGTGGGGAAAGAGTTTTTCATCCCTAGTCCTGGCGACTGACAAATAACATGGGCCCCCCTCAAATTGCCCGGCAAACGGCAGTTGGGCACGTAAAGAGCTCTGTAAAAAGGGGTGAAAATCCAAAAAATTAAAATGGGAGTAATCCCCGTCCCCCCTGGATCATCAAAAAAAACGGTTTTAAAGGCCTTTTTCTGTTTAAACAGTCGGGCCAACTTGTGCGGCGGAAAAAACAGATGGGGAAAAATTTGCATATCAGCAGTTTTTGGGGGAGGGCCCTTCTTGGGCCCCTGCAATTCGGGGAAAGGGTTTTGGGTGGCTTGTAGGGAAAGGATGAAGTGCATGCACAGTTTCCTGGCCATTTTCAAAATTTCTTCTGAAGATGGGGGAAGACTTGGAAAATTTTTCCCCACAACCAAAAGGGAAACAGGGGTGCGCCATGAGGGCGCGGGGCCCCTCCCCCCTGGGTGCAGCGGGGACCCCCATTTCCCCCAAATTGCCCCGTCCCAGGGTTCCGATTTGCAGTTGGTGGGGAGAAACCAACACATGGGATTTCTTGCGCAGGGACCGGGAGCATTTCCCCCTGGGGTGCCCTTTGGCTCGCTGAGGAAAGCCAGGTGTAGAACTCCCGTGACACCGCGTGCCCTATACATGGGTATAAAGGTCGGGATTTGGGGGAGGCGAGAAGGGTGGTGGGGTGGAGGGAAGGGCGGAAACATTGGGGCGGGGAGCAGCATTTTTGAAAAATTGGGGGAAAGAAATCCCCGCCCTGCCAAGTTTTTGGGGTGTGGCGGGGGAGGAACACATTCACCCAGTGGGCCGAAAAGGACATTTTACTGGCCCTGACCGTATTTATTCACCCACACGCCCGCACGCCATGCCCCTTTTTAAAAAACCGATAAGCTAAAGGGACTGGGCGCCCCCTTTCCTGTTCAAAAATTTTTGTGAAGGGCTGGGTATTTCCCTTTTTGGAAAAGTTTTTAAAGGTTTTGGAACTCCCCGGGCCGGCACAGGCCATTAATTCTCTGAACGGTGCGGGAGCCAAACCTTTTGGGAAAAAGGGGAAAACTTGGACAGGAGCACGGTCAGCTTCGGGCACCTTAGGAGGGGTTTGACCATACTGGTCTCTTTGAAATCGCCTCTTAAGGGACTGCTGGCCCCCTGAGTAGGAGGAGCATCGGGAACCGGGAGATGAGGGGAAAGAGAAACACCCCCCTTCCCCAGAGGTGGTGGAGCCTTGATGGCGCAATGGCATGCGTGCCACGGCGCTCCCGGGCTGCTGCGGCGGCAGGTTGGCCCACCACTCTGGCCACGTTTCCCCCAGGCCCCCGGATGGTGCCCGTGCATGTGTTGATGCGGGGGCCAGGGTTGCCAACGTTAGTCCCTGCCACGCTTCACTTTTCCCCAAAAAAGATTCACAAAACCCATATTCGGCTCCCCCGGTGCTTAGAAAAAAATGCCAAAAACCCCCGAGTAGCTGATTTTACCCCCCAAGCTTTGCACTAAATGGCTATACTCCCCGCCCCTCGTGAGCCCCTTTTGGCTCAATTTTTTTTTGGGGACCGCGAAGGGGGTTTTTTCCCCCTTAGCCTTTGGGCTCCCGAAAAAAGCATTTGCTGCCCCCTGGGGATCACGGCCAAAACCCCCCCATTGCTGGCTGCGCCGCTCCCTTTAACGCGAAAATGACCCCCTTCTCCTGACGATGATGGCCCTTGCTTCACCGGCTCCCAATGGGGTTTCGACTACATCACCCTCGATTATTGTTGGTTCTTCATGCTGTCCCCCCAAGGGTCTTGGGTGCAGGGGGTGCCCCTCACAACATGACCCCCAGGGCCCTCTCCCCCATCTATATTTTTGCCGCCTACTCAAGAAGCAGGGGTATTGGCCCCATTTTTTTTTTTTCCCCTCCCAAATAGCTGCTGACTGTCCTCCTCAAATTGTTAATTTGCTTTTTATAGTGGTGCGGGCACAGACCAAAACTATTTTCTTGGCCGGGGGAAAACCCGGGGAGGGGACAGAGGGGGGTTGGGGAAGGTGAGAGACCTGAGCTTTTCCCCGGGGCCATCCAAAACTAAGGGTTGTTTGACTTTTCCCCCCGACCCCCTTGGGCGGGGGGTTGTAGTTGTCATCTGGGGGGAAAAGTGGTGCCCTAGTAAACCCAATCAAAACCCTTGGGTTGCTGGTCAAACACCGGCCGCAAAGATGACCCCGGCAGTTCTGGCTTAAAAGGGAGGGGGACCCCTGCTGTAAACCCCCCTTTTAACGTGCTGCGACCTGTGTGCTCCAGGAATGTTTTTTTGGGCCCCCCTGCCACTCACTTATAAAAGAGCCCCCAACCTCTCGGGTTAAACATACTGTTTTTTCCAAAAATGTACAACACTTTTTGGGAGGAAGATATCTTTATTGTTTAAATAACACCAAAATTTGACCCCCAAAATAAACCCCACTAACAGGCCTTGGGGAAACCCCTTTGGGATATAAATTGCCACAAGATCCCCCGGAAAAATTAACTGGATGTGGCGTTTTTTAAAAGGGCCGTGTTTTTTTAACCTGACAAAAAAGCAGAAACAGCAAAATTTAAACCCTTTTGGGATATAAATTATTACGGGAAAAAATTTTTCCTTTGGGCTTTAAAAAACACCGTTCTTTTACTCACAACAAAACAGAAACATATTTAAAATTAACCTTCGGATTAAAAAAATTCAAAAAATAAACGGGAAAAATTTTTTTCTTTCATTAAAAAAACACCGTTTCTTTTACTGCCCTACAAAAGCAGAAACTTTGTTTAAATTTAAACTTTGGATAAAATTTTGCCGGGAAAAAATGTTTTTTTTCGCGTTGAAAAACACCTTTATTTTAGGGACTAAAATTTGGGCGGGAAACATGCTTAAAAAACCTTCAAAAATATAAATTTTTGTACAGAAATTCCCCGGGAAAAATTTTCCTTTTTTGGCTTGAAAAAACAGTTTCTTTTCTGACTACAAAACAAAAACCCACGCTTTTTTAACCCTTCGGATAAAAAATTATGCAACAAAAAAATTTCGTCTTTCGTGTTAAAAAAAACACCGATATTTTACTGACTACAATAGTACAAACACATTTAATTTAAATCCCTTGGTTATAAATTGCGCAAAAAAAAATGGCAGCAAAAAATTAATTTGAAAGGGGGTTTTTTTTAAAACGCTGTGAATTTTACTGACTACAAAAGAAAAAAACACGTTTAAATTTAAACCCTTCAGATAAAAATTTTTCCCACAGAAATAAACCCGGGAAAAAATTTTTGTTTTTGGGCTTTGAAAAACACTGTTTCCTTTAAGACTAAAAAAAGCAAAAAACACATTTAAATTAAGCTTGGAAAAAAAAATTTAAAGTTACGGGAAAAATTTTCTTTTTTTCGTTAAAAAAAAACCCCCAAAAATACTGACTACAATAGAACAAAAAAGTTAAATTTTTAAAACCCCCTTGGGTATAAAATTGCGAAAAAGAAAGGGCAGCAAAAAATTAAGGGTTTTTTGGATTGTAAAAACGCTTTTTTTTTTACTAAATTTACAAAAGAAAAAAAACAGGTTTAGAAAACCCTTGGATATTCAATGTGCTCCAGAACAGAGCGGGGTTGCTTTTAAAATTTTTAAAAAAACACAATTGGACCCACACGGGTTTTCATTCCCAAAATTTACCCCACAAAATCAAAAATTTGAACGGAAAGAAGGGAGTCTGTGAGAAAAACTTTTTGACCCCCCCAAAAAATCGCTGTTAAAAACCCAATTTTTTTGTGTTTAGATTCAGCCACTGCAGCTGCAAAACGGCACAGAGAGAGGAGTTGAGCTGCCAGCGCGCGCCCGGACTTATATATGCCGGGTGACTTACAAATCCCGCCGGGCTCTGATTGGCTTCATCTCTGCACATTTTCATTCCCGGATGTTCCTTTTTCATCCCCAAATTTTTTGCCCATTTTAACGGCCCTGTGGCCGGCGGCCCTTTTATCAAAAAAAAACACGCTTCGTTCCTGCAAAAACACCCCAAACTTCGACTTCGTGCCCGAACCGGAGTTTTTCCTGAAATTCTAAACTAAGTCCACTTCGTTGGAATAAATTTGCCCATCTCTAATAACAATAATAATAATAATAATAATCTATTTGTCAATGGGCCATGTCTCATGGGTCATAGTCCAATTCGATTTGGCTAATCCACATGCCGCGTCATGATGTATTTTTTCCCTGTGTTATATGGGGGTGGAAAATAGGTACCCCAAAAAAGGCAATTTTTTTTTTTTGGGGTTTCAAAATTTTAAAAACTGTTTAAAAAAAATTTCAGAACTATATGAAGGGATCCCCCCTGGAAACGATGGAAAAAAGACCCGGTTATTTTGCATTGTAAGCTAAGTGTAATTTGTTTCACCCCCCTTTTTTTTAAATTAGTTTTAAATTTAAAAAAAATAGTAAAAAAAAAAAAAAGTTATTTAAAAAACATTAATTTTTTTACTTTGTTTTGCAAATTTGGATTCAGATCAATGTCAAATTCGATCTGAATGCAAGCAATTTGATTCCAGTAGCCAAAAAAGAATTTTAGCAAGCATCACGAAAAAAAAAATAATTATTGACCCTAAACTTAGGGTTTGGGTTTTTTATTGGCTTTTAAAGGGCCTAACTTCTGGTCCGACATCACATTGTCACTCCATGTGCGATATCACTTCTGGTTGGCATTCTAATTGTTAGGGACGTCAACCAGAAGTGATTCAGCCCATGAAGCAACAACGTGGTTATGACTAGAAGTGAGAATGCATTGGGAATGAGGCGGGGCAGGCGGCTTTTTGTGAATGGTAAGTTAACCCTTAAATGAGTTGTTTGACATAAAAAAAATAATCAGAAATGGGGCTATGCAGGTTACAAAAAAAATGTTATACTTACCTACCTGTCTCCCACCTACCCTGCTCTGAAGCTCCCCGGCAATCCTCACTGTAAGTGAATGGAGCACACACCTTCTTTCGGCATTGGAAGGAGAACCTGGAAGTGAAGAGGTCACTAAGGGATTTCAAAGGGGCAGCTGCAAGGAACAAGCCGGTAAGCATAACTTTTGTTTTTTTTTTAAAGCCAGCCTTGCCCCATTTTTGTTTAATTAGCCAGTAAAAAATCCTATGTACATTCCTAAACCCAGGTTAGGCTTATGGATAGTGTTAGGATTAACGCTAGAAAACAAATTTTGGTTTGTTCCAAATCTAAATTTTTTTCCCAAATTTGGTTAGTCCAATTTTGGACCAAACAGAGCAAAAAGAGCAAAACGTTGCACACAGATCATGAAATAAAAAAATATATATATTTTTCTTGTCTTCTCCCTCACAACATTTTCCTCTTGTTCTTTCATATCCTATTTCAAGATATGGTTGAATTCAGCGGAAATTATTTCTACGTCTTTGTCTACGTCATTCTGGATATGTTAGAAGTTTAAAAGGGTTTGTCTTACCATTCTCTTTTAAGGGGTCAGACTCACCATTCCCGGTTAGGATGTGGGTGGTTCTATAGCATTGATTGCCATATCAGCTCTGCTATTCCTAGCTAAACCTATAACAGTGAAGTGACTAATGCTGGTTCGTAAACTGTAGTGTACAAGGCTAAAGAGCGCTAAAGGGTTAAAGCTTGTCAGTAAGTTGTGTTAACAAGCTCCTCTATTTTAAAAGCAGGAAGTGATTCATGATTCTGACCACTGCTTCAGCTTGTGAGAGCAGAGAGAGATGACCAGTAACTAGGGAAACGTATGAACAAAAAAGGAGATTTGATCTTCTAACTGCAAAAAGGAAGCAAAATCAGTACAGTAATGTATTTGATATTAGTATTTAGTTACCTTTGCCTACATGTTAAAGTTAATCAATCAAATGGGAATAACCCTTTAAGGGGTTATCTCACCATGCTGCTTCACAGAGCTACAGGTATACTGAAATTCACATTTCTTAACACATTCTGTGGGTGGTTCTATAGCAGTGATTAGCATATCAGATCTGCATTCCCAGATCTTCCAATTGCACTGACATGACTGCAGGAGATATAATCTACAAGGTGTACAGGGCTGAAGTTAAATAATCAAAAGTAATTAATCTACTATGTTTGTTAGAGATAACACACTCTGTTCTCAAGTTGCTTACTGACCTGTGATGGTGACGTCACTCCCTGCTTTTTGTCTAATCAGGAACAGAGAGCAGAATGGTAACCAGAGAAACCTGTGTGCACTCAGAGCAGATAAAATCTCTCTTATCTCCTGTTCAGGAAGAAATCAAAGGAGGAATCTATTTGGAAAAAGTCTTGATTTAACGTTCAATATGTTGAAAGCTAATCATTGTAGTGAGACAACCCCTTTACAAGGATCGCTGCTTTTTATGTAAAAGATCTTGCAAAACCAAGTCACTTTGCAAAATGTGTCCATGAACATTGTCCTACCTATTCCTAGATATCCCCTCTTGTATGGGCTGCATCAGCTCCTCAGGTCACTATAGCTACAGATCTGTTTGGTTTCTCCTGATAGTCTGCCGGTGTTTGTCACTATAGCAACAGACCTGGTGTCCTCAGCAGATCGTCACTGCAGGACAGTAGTGGCCAGTAAAGACTGAATTTAAAAATGACACTGATAAAACAAGACTGAGGCAAGAGGAATCGATAAAGGGAGACAACCCCTTTAAGTACAATAATAGGTAGACAACTGAATAAGGTTTGTCATACTATGACGAGAAGAACATCTGGTGGTGGCATAGATTTTGAAGATCCTTAGCATTAATATCTTTGTTGAAATTATGTGCCACAGACTTTTCAAAAGGCCAGCTAGATTTTTCTATCCCACAATGGTTTGCGCCGCAGGCAGTTTTCTAGTGCTCCTATGCGATATGTGCATTTTTTAAACTTGTGTTCAGATGCAGGATATGCAGCAGAATGCAAATAAAAATTACGGCATTTGAACTTGTTCTAATTGTTTTTTTTTATCTACATACATCTGTCATGTTTAAAGAGGACCTATCACCATCAGAGAAACCTCATGATGTAACAGAAGGCTAAAATACACTTTCTTCATTAGGAAAATCAAAGCGTTTCACCTGTAATTCTGTTTTAAAAAAAAAAAAAAAAAAAACCTCTATGACAGCTCTGGAGTCGGGCCAAGTCAGCACATGACAACTTGATGTATGACTATGTTGACAGTTGTATCAAATCTCCTGCTTCTGAGCTGGGACAGTCCACTGTGTAAGGGGGAGCCTGTAAGTCTACATCATGTGCACACCAGCAGCAATGTGACATGGATGCCTGTGTTCTATGGATGAGAAGGCTGAAGCAACAGGTAAACTCTGTCATATTATGTCCTTAGTGTGCTGTGCCTGCAGTACTGTATGTAGTGAGAGACTCAGATCACCATGTACAAGCAGCTATGTCCTAGCTCCCCCTGAACAGTTGGTATCTCCCAAAAGAATGATAAGATTCTCCTCAGTTACAAAGTAAAAGTAAAACCTGTCCCCTGTAAAACTTTGGGAAATCCTCTGCATTGTATTTGAGAAAAGTCTTATAATTTCAACTAGTATAATTTTTTGTGTTTTTGTGTGGAGGAGATAGGTGCTCTTTAAGGCGGGCTTAGTCTTTGGGCTTGTTCACACGACGTTTTGGATCCGTTTTGGATGCGTTTTACGGATCCGTTTTTAACCTGTGAAAACTGGATGCAAACTGCATCCAAAAAGCGGATCTAGAAAACGCAACAGCGGATCCTTTTTTGGATGTGTATAAGATGCGTTTTGCATGCGTTTTACGGATCCGTTTTTGTATCCGTTTTTTCAATGCTTTATTTAAATCAACCTATCAAACTGCAATTTCAATATAATATAACCAATCAATGACCAAGAAAAAAAACTTTTTTTACCTAGTGTCAATCAACTGTACATACACCTATGAATTTAGCCCCCTATTTTTTTTTTTTAAATCAACCAATAGTTTTCAAACTCAGAGACCTGACGTCCATGTGCATCCGGTGGTATGCTGGGGGCTATGGGACTGACATTATCCTCCTCTCCTTTACCCATGTAGAATGAAGACATTTTCTAATAGCACATTGCATCAGAAAAATTAGCCCTCCCATTAAAATGATACAAAATAGAACCCAAACACAATATTCAAATTTTATATTTAATTTAAATCCAATGCATTTTACAGATGCTTTTTTAGCATCGAAAGCGGATCCAAAACGCATCCAAATGTATGCTGCGTTTTTGGATCCGCTTTCGGGATGCCAAAAGCGCACTCCATTATTTCCTCTGGGGATTTCTCTTGCGTAAAACGCAAAAAAGAATTGACATGTCAATTCTTAAAACGGATCCGAAAAGCGGATCGTGAAAAACGCATCGGGGATCACACGTGTGAACAGCAATGCGCTTTTGCCATTGAAAGCAATGTTAATCACACTGACAATTGTTAGATCCGTTTTGCGGATCCGTAAATCGGATCACAAAAACGTTGTGTGAACAAGCCCTTTGTTGGTTAGCATACGATTATTGATGCATATTTTACTAAGTAATATTTCTTTTCAATAATTACAGATGATAGGTATAATTACTCATAAATGTATTCCCAGTTTACATTCAGTTCAGTAGACATATTTATTAAATCATAGGTTTATTGTGTTTGTGTTAGTATGAAATTAGAGCTTTTAAAACAGCATGGTAGGTATAACATATAACAATACAATCATGAGAATAGAGTCATTAGGGAAAGAGTTACTTTCTGTTACATGAATTAATATATGATCTACATCTTCATATACTGCACCTATATCAGGCCATGTTCACATTAGCAATTATTTACATTTTTATAAGTGTGGAAAAAACAACTAGTGATTTTACATCTCCATTAATTTTGTTGTACCTTATTTTTTGGACTGTAAGACACCCTTCCCCCCCCCAATTTAGGGGGAAATAGGGGCGTGTCTTATAGTCCGAATGTACTATCTCAGCGCACCATTCCTCCCTCTGATTACTCCCCACAACGTAATTGCAGGAGGGGTGATCTATTGCCATGGCAGCCAGAAGCCTCATTCAGGCTTCCACAGTTGCCATTGATGTGCACCTATTACACCCTGCTGTATTGTCTTGTTAAATAGCTCCATTATATAGAAAGAAAAATGATGGCTGTCAGAATATAACAATATAAAATGCAATTTTTTTAATACATATCTGTTGCGTAAAAGTAATAAAACATAAAAATGACATTTATTCCTCACAACAAACACTGTAAAAATGAACCCTAAAAAACAATGACCAAATATTTTTTTCTCTATTTTCACGGCCCAATGTTAAAAAGCAAGTCGTATCAGGGGTAGCGACCTGGTGGAATCTTGCCTCGGCAAGTCCAACCCGTCTTGCGGCGGGCTCTGGTGAAAACCGGGACCTACATGGACTCCCCTCCCTGGTACGGCTACTACCACGGCTTGCGGTGGCCCAGCGGATCCACTACCTTGTTCCGTGATACCGGCTTAGACTCCGCTCCCCAGCATAGGTTACGCCAACTCTCAACAGTGACCCAGTGGGCTCACTTCCTTTCTCCAGCGAGTCTGACCATGATATTTGCTTTTCACCAGTCTCATGGCGATACTCCAGTCATCAGTCATCAGAGAATCTTTAAATATTAAGAAGCAGCACAAAAATAACCAAAACAATTAGGCTGCTTTATGAACTCTTAGGTCATGGTTAATTTATTTAACTTAGCTTGGACATTTAGCCAATTAAGTATGTTAGCAGAGGCACTTCCCATATCAGCACTGGCACCGCCTTCATCAACTTTGGCAAAGCCTACTTTATACTTTCTCTTCTTTTCTATACACACAGCTCAGTAACTTATTTAGAAGCTCTGCCTTCTTTGGATCTCAAGTGTCCTCCATTCTCTGACATTGGGGTTTTTTTGCATTATTTTTTGCGTGTTTTGCTATCTTTGGTCACCTGCCTTTCATTTTTTCTTTTAGCTGAATAATTAACTTTTTACATATTTTATTCCGTAAACACAAATTTAGAAAAAATAAATGAATGGATGAAGTAAAACATTCTTATCCATGCAATTGATATATTCCTTATAATGAAATCAGGTGGCTTCACAACAGCCAGTTTATAACGCTATACATTAAGTGTGGGATGCTCTCGTCAGGCAATTGTTTTTAGTTGGTATCTTACTCTTGACTTAAGGTCACGCCCCCACGGCAGGTTTTTCAGCCGGTATTACAGACAGTGTACGGATTTGTATATAGAAACAAATGACACCAGCGCTAACTCTTCTATTTATCTCCCAACTAAATGTAGCAACTTTCCAGAAAATAAAATAGCTCAACAATCACTGTTGATTGAAGCAATGGTGAACACCTGATCCAGTGGTTAGTCCACAATCAGCTCTTCTACCCTAATCAACTCCGTATCTCACAACTATAAGTCATTATAAAATACACATAAAAGCACCAAAAATTACAAGAACTCTTGCAACGTACATAAAATCTCTTTCCATAAAATGCATCCGATCTTATTATATACACAGCGATCCACTTTACTGACAAAGTAAGGAATGTAACGTTCGTTTTCAAATTATCCAAGCGCAACGGACGGCAGCGATCAGATATCAAAAACGTAAAAACTAACTGGCAGACTAAGGTGACGTCACCTAGACTACAGAGGCTTGTCCAATATAAAAGTACCAACGCGTTTCGGAAGAAATCACGGCTTCCTTCATCAGGGCTGTACGGATTTGACTGTCAAACTTTAGCACGGACCTCTATGGAAAATCCATGCAGTGGTTCCCACTGCACGGACTTTCCGCCGGATGGTTTTTTAGACCCCCGGCAGTCCGAAAAACATTGAACATGTTCATTCTTCCGCCCGTTTTTCGGGCGGAACATGAACAGGTCATTGCAAAGGGGGAGGGCTTTTCTCTGCAAACCCGTGCCACTGTGACCGTGTACAAAGCCCCAAAACAGAGCAATCACCAGTCGGATTATCCGACCGGTATTTTCTCTGTGTTGTTTAAACGGCCCCTAAGAGTAGAGCCAATATCGTTATATGGTTAGAGTATTTTTTATGCATTTGAACATCTTAATTTAGCCATTTTTTACCGTTGGTGTTTAGTATTCGAGTCTATAGCAGACAACTTGAACTAAAGAATTCTCTTCATCTCATGGAATAAATATTAGAGACAGAAACCTTCATCTTTGTCTATAAGGATTCATTTTCCTGTCCCATGACCAGAATTGTATTCCTTGTATCATTATCTGGTATTTTGTGTCTTATTAAAAAAACATTAATTCCAGCTGTGATCAATTACCCCCGTCAATTGATTAACTACTTTATTGTGAATAATGAGACAAGAGAGAGTTTTCAATATAAATTGCCTAATTTCATCTGCACTTAGGGCGACATGTATGAAACCTGGCGCCGACACGCCAGTTTTAAATCTCTTTAGAGGAGTGTAGAAGGCGCCCGTATGTATGAAAGTGTCTCACAGAACTTTATACATGTGTCCCGCTCTCTGACAAAATGTTTCTGAGCCACACTACTTTTAAATAGGTATGTATTTGACAGTTATTCACCAAATTTGTTCCTTTTACTTCTGTGTTGACTGGATTTTAACAAGGAAAAAAAGTCTATAAAATCTTCTAATTAAAAGCAATTTAGCATAGGTAGGTTTATGGGTTATCCCAGTATATTCTATGGTACGGTCAATGACACGAATAGAAAGTTAATCTTGTCCTGTAAAATAAAAACCTTCATACTGTATGTCTATGTAGATGGAAAAATAAAAAAGTTTTGGCTCTTGGTCTTTTTTCTTCCCACCTTCCAAGAGACATGACTTTTTTATTGTATATTATAATGATTGGCTATCAGAATGGGGTTAAAGGATTTTTTCCCATCTGGCTGTTTCACATAACCTTATTTTCACAGCCAAATTCAGACTCCTAAGTCCTGTTCAGGCTGGGGGTGGTTCTACAGCTTCAGGCTCCCCCGTCCTGTCCAGGCTGTGCGCGGTTCTACAGCTTCAGGCTCCCACGTCCTGTTCAGGCTGTGAGCAGTTCTACAGGTTTAGGCTCCACTTACAGTTCAGGCTGTGGGCGGTTCTATAGCAGCGACTGACATTTCAGCTCTGCTATTCCTAGCAGAGCTTGTTAGAGGGACATTAGTAATGGAGAGATTTTTACTGCAACGCACAAGGCTAAAGTGTGTTAGTAAGAAAGATAAACAAGTTTGTCCTTCTGATAAGACACAGCAGAAAGTGACATCACCATTACAAGCACTGTTAGAGCAAAGAGAGGTGGTTGGTAACTTAGGGTATGTTCACAGGGCAGGTTTGGCCGCGGGTTCAGCCGCGGCTTTCGCCGTGGTTCTCACAGCCATACCTCGTCCTAACCTCGCCGCAAACTCGCGTCTCCTGACGCGGGTTTGCAGCGCGGGAGCTGGGCATGGTCTCGGTGCGGGTGGGGCATAGCTTGGGGCACGGCTTGCGGAGAGGGCTTGCCCCCATGCAAATTAATAGGCAGAGAGCAAACCGTGCCGCGAGCTGCGGCCCAGCTGCACACCACCCGCGGCGACGCCCGCAGCAACAGGAATTGACAGGAGAGTTCTCACACACGCGCGGCAAGGCCGTGGCCCCAAAGCTGCGTCCAAACCCGCGGCGTGTGAATATTAACGCGGTTTCCAACAGGAAAACATGTTAATAAACTAGGCGCGATTTGGACGCGGTTTTGGCCGTGGAAACTGCGTCGGAACCCACGGCCATAACAGCAGCCAAACCCGCCGTGTGAACATGTCCTTAAAGTAGCTCATGTAAACAAGCAGGAGATAAGGACTGCACTAACTTTAAAATGAAGCAAAATAAGAACAGCAATGTTTGGTAATGGTCCTTATGTACCTTTAACTACATGTTTAAAGCTAATCAATGTGATGAAAATACCATTTTAAAGGTGGCTCCAAACTCAGACATTTTTATTAAATCACTAAAGTTTTTGTTTTTCCTTGCTGCCAGATCCACTTCTGGCTTTGGCTCAAAAAACTGCCTGAAAAACCATGGTGTTTTTCCAGAAGACTGCATGTATGAAACCATCTTTAAGCATTTTAATTCCATCATATAGCTATCAAATACTGTGCCTTACTTATATTTTGCTTATATTTTAACTAAAGCTAAATTATGAATTTTGCTTTTTTTCTTACTCTCGAGAGCAATGCATTGTGGAACCATTACATGCTTAGAACTAAGCTGTTATATCACATCTGACAGATTCCGTGAGTGACAGATATTGCGTTATAACCTTAAGATTTTTTTCTTTCTTATGTGAATGGAAAGTGAATATAAAATCATTAAGGCTAAGGGTTTAAAAATTTAGCAAACTATTCATGTAGGTTTAAACTGTAGATGGAGAAAAGGTACCATCCAGAAAATGAGCTTTCCCTTTATCACATAAAGTTTACACAAAGTCCTTAAAGTGCAATAATACAATATGCATAATAAAGTACAAAATCCGTTATGGCTCGTGTAACCTCTAATTTACTTTATATATAGTTTGCTCTAGTGTTGAGCGAACAGTAAAAAGTTCCAGTTCGATTAGAACTTAGAACTTTTGTGAGTTCGGTTCGAAGTTCTATTTGAACTCGAACTTCAGATCCCATTAAAGTCTATAGGAGAAGATGTTCTGGTTAATTTTTATACCTATACAGGTGAGAAGAAGCTGTAATTACCATCCATAACAGTAAACTGGATACGTGGAACAACTCAGTGAAGAATATTTGACTCTAAGGCTGTGTTCACACGACTTATTCCCGACGGATTTGTGTGCTCACAAATCCGCCGTGAATAAGGGGCGGGGCGGGGCCGGAGCGTGGCGGGGGCGCCGCTCCCCGGACCCATAGACAATGCATTGTTTACGGCGCATACGCGCCGTAAATAATGTGCATGTTACTTTCTCCCCCCGCGGCGGATTCGCCGAGCGGGGAGGAGCGACGGAATCCACTGTTCTCTATGAGAGCAGTGGATTACCGTAATGACTCCGACGGATTGGCGCCGTACTGAAGCGCAAATCCGGCGCGCAGTACGGCGCCAATCTGCGGCAAATTAAGCTGTGTGAACGAGGCCTAAGAGTGACAGAAAAAATTGAGAGGCTAAAATACTTCATTCCTTTCAATGGCTAACTGAGAAGATGAGGACAGCTTGTGAGCAGGGGCGTAGCTATAGGAGGTGCAGTGGTAACAGCTGCTAGGGGGCCGTGCATTCTGAGGGGGCCCAAAAGCCCCTTTGACACATAGGAGATTTGGAGACGGTGTGTTATACAATTACTGAACCCCTAAAACTGCAAAATCAGAACTTTTGGGCGCTGAGTATGATTTAGTAAATCCAAGCACTCTGTATAATATATATCCATGTATATGAGAGTTAGGCATTATGTGAGCCTGCAAATGTCTCCAAATAACAGCTTCTGGGTGTGGGAAAGATGCAGCCAGCAATACCAAACTCCCTAACTATTGCTGTTTATGGAGAGGAAAATCCTATCTAACTAGCTAAGAGCAGCCTGTAGAGTACAGAGAGTGAGCTGCAAATGACGTTCACAAGGCAATACAGATAAAAATATATAACATGGTCATGTGATTTTAGCAGCCAATGAGAGCCTTACACCTCAGCGATGACATTTTTGACACTTCTCTGTGCTCTGCACTGATTGGATGGCCCCCCAAAAGTGCGGGAAAGATGATTGGATGGCGCCAAAAGTGCAGAAAGATGATTGGATGGCCGCCAAAAGTGCAGAAAGGTGATTGGATGGCCGCCAAAAGTGCAGAAAGCCGCTAAACTAAACTGAAAATGACGTGTCGAACTAGAAGTAGAACTTTACTCGAACGAACAGTAAAACGTTCTGTTCGAGTTCTAAAAATTCAAGAAGTTCTACTAGAACTTAACTTTTCTAGAACAGTTCGATCAATACTAGTTCGCTCTCTACATAAGTGAATTCTGACAAATCACTATCAGCGCTAAAAAGGGGCATTCATGCAACAAAAAAGGTGGCTTGCAATTTCATTTACACAGAGCAACAGTAAAACCCTAATCCTATATCCAAACAGGTATAATTGACATAATTTGTCCCACTATTGCCCTTATGTTCTCCTCAGCTCTGGAAGTGTGGGTATGGCCTCAGTGGCAGCTCATGTGGATAGCAGACTATAGTTCCCATCATGCACTGCTATTATCTAATCCACACTGTTCTCCACTCCTGTCTTCCCCTGCCGCAAGTCTCCACCCTGCTGTGCATCTCATATTGTTCTCCCCTATTGTTCATCCTCTGCTGCTTCTTAGACATATACTATAGGTCATACAAGTCAAACAAAAGGCCCACGGGATGAATCCAGCCCGCCACCTCATTTTATGGGGTCTGCGAGAACTTAGACTCAGCAAACAGGGATAAACAAGATCTGGACGCAGAAGAACCTGCTTTCCATTTTCGCTTGGCAAAGGCGGTGCCAGCAGAAGGAGTGGGTGCTATCTTGGATTCGGAGCTCCTGCGTACACCTCCACACTGCTGTCTGTTTAGCAACTTACTGGCAGTGGCAAATCTTTGACAGCTTTACCCAGGCGCTCATGCCACCCTCCATGACCTTCCAACGATGGTTGGGAACCCTCATACTGATGCAGTCCTCAATGAAAATTATTTTTGATGCTCCTATTGTAGCTCATCTTCCTAGTGCTGGAACTGAGCATGCCGACCAGAAAGCTGAAACTGAACTACAGGTTGCATCCATTGGTAACAAGCTGCAAACGTCAGTTTTTAAAAGGGTTTTCTCATAACATTAAATGGTGTTCAGAATAAGGGGACAGTGAAAACAAACAACTTTGAATTGGATGTCATTTGCAAAGCTGTTTTCACAGGATACCTTATGTTCGTCTTTTGTAAACACTGTTCCCGAGTGCCGGTCGGATCCTCTGCCTTTCCCCAGCTCACACAGAATGAATCCTCATGTGCACACTCCATTTCATAATCTCTCCTTAGCAACCAGTATAAACGGCTGCCAAATGATGAAACGATAAAACCCCTTTAAGTTAGTTTTTGGTAAGAGATTTTGTGGGAAACTACTGAAAATAGGTAATTACTGTACATTGAAGATGTTTACTTTGTACAGCACACTTTCAATAGGAGTCAAATTTTCTGTGTCAGAATACCCCTTAAAATTGGAAAAAAAAAAAAAATTCCACAAGAACAAAATATAAAGAAAGTTTTGTGCACGTATGATCTTGGCTAATAGGGTAGACCTAAAAAACAGTTTTTTGAGTGAAAAAGGTATTCTGATCAAATAATGGTGAACTGGAATCCAGTCTGACTATAGTAATCATAGAAGTCACCGGATAGAGCTAAAGAAAGCATTAACGACTTTCATTTCTTAAGGGCTATTGTAATAATGGTAGTAATTACATAGGGCTAAATAAAGCTGGAACATCTCTAAATGTGCTGGAAACATTGAAAACCTCAGAAACAAGTGAAGCAAGTGAAGTTAAGACCAAAGCTACAATATCAGGTGCTGCTTATTTAAAATATTGTAAAAGCTCTGAAAAAAACGTATAATCTACTGCATAGACTGACATTAATAAATGGTGAACTAGGTGCAGTTAGCCGTAAAATAGGCCACTGCGCTATCTCAGTAGGTTTTATAACAATTGATTTATTAAGTCTTAAAATAGCTATAATTGCTGCATGTTACAGGGCTAACAAGTACCAGTCTGTTACGTTACAAGAGGAAACAAACATACTTTCTGAAAGTACCTTCCACAGGAAACTCTAATAATACATATGAGAAATATACAGGGTAATGTACAAAGGCTGGGTCCTGTGGTATAAGGCCTGTAGCTAAAGTACCATCAGTGGTTGATGGCTGGTGCCTGTAGTAAAGGCCGGTGGCTAAAGTACCATCAGTGGTAGATGGTTGGTCCTGTAGTAAAGGCCTGTAGCTAAAGTACCATCAGTGGTTGATGGCTGGTGCCTGTAGTAAAGGCCTGTGGCTAAAGTACCATCAGTGGTAGATGGTTGGTCCTGTAGTAAAGGTCTGTAGCTAAAGTAACATCAGTGGTTGATGGCCGGTGCCTGTGGTATATGGACTGTATCTAAAGTACCATCAGTGGTTGATGGCTGGTGCCTGTAGTAAAGGCCTGTGGCTACAGTAACATCAGCGGTAGATGGCCGGTGCTGTGGTATATGGCCTGTAGCTAAAGTACCATCATTGGTTGATGGCCAGTGCCTGTAGTAAAAGGCTTGTAGCTTAAGTACCATCAGTGGTAGATGGTCGGTGCCTGTAGTAAAAGGCTCATAGCTAATGTACCATCAATGGCAGATGGCCGGTTACCATAATAAAATACGTGTACCTAAAGTACCATCAGCGGCAGATGGCCAGTGCCTATAGTGAAGGTCTGAAGATAAAGTACCATCAGTGGTTGATGGTCGGTGCCTGTAGTCAAAGGTTCATAGCTAAAGTACCATCAGTGGTTGATGGTCGGTGCCTGTAGTAAAGGCCTGTAGCTAATGTACCATCAGTGGTAAATGGCCAGTGCTGGAATAAAGGTCTGTAGCTAAAGTACCATCAGTGGTAGATGGCCAGTGCCTGTAGTAAAGGCCTGTAGCCAAAGAACCATCAGTGGTTGATGGCCAGTGCTGGAGTAAAGGTCTGTAGCTAAAGTACCATCAGTGGTAGATAGTTGGTGCCAGTAGTAAAGGCCTGTAGCTAAAGTATCATCAGTGGTAAATGGCCAGTGCTGGAGTAAAGATCTGTAGCTAAAGTGCTCTCAGTGGTAAATGGCCAGTGCATGTAGTAAAGGCCTGTAGCTAAAGTACCATCAGTGATAAATGGTTGGTGCCTGTAGTAAAAGTCTGTAGCCAAAGTACCATAAGTGTTAACTGGCCAATGCCTGTAGTAAAAGCCTGTAGCTAAAGTGCCGTCAGTGGTAAATGGTCGGTGCCTGTAGTAAAAGCCTGTACCCAAAGTACCATCAGTGGTAGATGGCCAGTGCCTGTAGTAAAAGTTAAACTGGCTTATTGCCCAAAGTAACCAATCATAGTACAGCAACCAATCACAGTGCAACTTTAATTTTCTAGGGTCAGATTTACAATGTGCTTATTCAGAGTGACATAAGATGCCGACATCAAAGGAAGAAAAATCTCTTTGCATCTATAATTTGCAGTAACAGGGCCTGTTGTGACAGTACAGTGAAACTGTCAGAATAAATTGAGGAAATGTTCTCTGCATAGAAACTGCATTTCACGTTGGGTGAAGCAATTGAAAAGCACTTGGGGTGATAGGTATGAACGGGGCTTCGCCAGTTTTTTGGCATGCTTTGAGCCAAACAATCTGTCATGGCCCTGTCTGACAGTTATATGAGCTATCCTATGCCATAGCCTAGTGCATGCTATTGCTGTGGGTCACGCCACATTTGTACAACGCGCCACATTTATGAATTTGTAACGACAAAACGTGTCATAAAACTGTCATACCAATCCATACCAATTTCATAGTGGTGAGGCTGAGACAAATTTTAGTGCATACACACTGTGCGCCACTTGTTCTAAAGTGCTGTGAGACACTTTCATATATACTGACGAATGCTACACTAACTTACTAAGAAGTACAATTGTCGAGGCGCCGCCGCTTTTCATATTTATCCTCATTGTCATCAAAAAAGTGTAGGCTACTCAAAGGCTTTGGATGAGACAGTGAACAGGATTCAAGCCATGTACGAACGCAGTCCAGTAAAGTCACCCAATCTGATTAGCAAGGAGCTACAGGTGCCACACACCACAGTATGCTGTATTTTATGAAGGCGTCTTTGGTGTAAAAACAACAAATTACATCTTTAGGAGCTATAAGCAGTCGAGAAACTGAAAACCTGTGAATTTTGTATTGACTTGCAGCCAATTGGAAGAGGACAAATTCGCCGACAGTATAGTGTTGAGTGATGAGGCGACTTTTCATCCCAATGCGAACGCCAATCAAAGCAAGGTAAGAATTTGGGGCTCGGAAAAACATTTGCCCTTAACGAACACATGAGGGACTCACTGAAAGTAAATGTGTTCTGTGCAATGAACAGGTGCAAAGTCTATGTTTTCTCTTATTTGCCAAGGAAACTGTCACTGGCGGCTCCTACCTGGACATGTTGAAAATGGCTTATGCCACAGATAGAGGAATATGTGCCAAAAGGATGGTGCAAAACCACATTTTTATTTAGATGTTAACCAATACCTGAATAAAACTCTACAAGAATGTTGGAACAGCAGCACCAGAACCAATAATTCATCAGTGATGCACTGGCCTCCATGATATCCATATCTAACACCACATAACTACTTTCTGTGGGTCTACATCAAGGATTTAGTGTATCTGCTCCTCTAGCCCCAGGGTTTGAATAACCTGAGACAACATGTAGGAGTAAACCCCACAGTTAGGAGTTTAGGCACTATGGGTCACCAGACCCAAGAGACCTGGAAGAATGGTCAAGGTCTATATTGATTGGACACCATGTTGATCCAACTTTTCCTCCTAGACCACCGGTGGTTAATGTGAACCTGTCACGTTTACTGGCCGCAAAGCCAGTAACGCCCTGGTACTGGAGATCCTCAGGGCCCACCGCGGGCAGAGATGGCTGTACTGGCAGCGGGTAGCCAAAGTGCAGGACACAGGTGGGGGATAGACAGATGCAGTAGCTGTTTAATGGAAGCACAGTCCCATGGTGATAACAGATTACACAGCAGGAATTCGCAGTGAGAAACTGGAGGACAGTACGTCAGGAATTCAGCAGTGCAACGGGTGCGCTGGACAGCGCAGGGTTAATGCAGAGCTTCAGCAGACACAGTGGAAACCAAGGGGTTAACACAGCAGGCATTCAGCAGCAGAGGTCTAGCTCTAATGAAGAACATCAACGAACTGACCCAGAGTCCAGGGAGGAAGTTCCTTATGAAGGGAAGGGTCAGAGATCACGGGCAGGAAGCAGGTGCACTGTGTGTATAAATGTCCGCAGGCTGGCGCGCGCACTCTATGGGGGGTGCACACACACGCTGGGGAAGCCACAGTGGACGGACATGCGTGGAAGCAGGGCCAGGTGAGTAACGCTGAGCAGAAGCAGATGTAGAGCAAACTGACACAGCCGCTGTAAGCTCCGCACAGGGAGCCACAGCGGACCCAGACACAGGGGCACGGACACGAACGCGGTCCAAGGCACGGGCCGCGGCACGATCCGTGACAGAACCTTAGCTTAAAATCCTGCCCTATGTATTTCCCCAGGTTAATTACAGATTTAAACACCTGTAAACACATGCAATGTATTGGTTCTCATACATATAAGGCTGCCATATGTCATTTCAGGGCCCCACACAGCTGAAGCCTTTGGGCCCCTACCCAATACCCGTTTCTACCCTTTAGCAGGGTTCCGAACTAGAGTACTGCCAGTACTACCCTGACAGAGCCCCTGCATACATATACAGCTCTGGAAAAAATTAAAAGACCACTGCACAGTTTTCTAAAAATCAGCATCTCTACATGTCTGACAGCCATTCCATTCCAGTGTCAGTTGAATTCCAACCAAAATCACCTCATTCTACTTAATGTGCTTTTTGTGAGGTGATCACCCGAACCAAATCTTATTTAATTTAAGGAAGTATAAAAAACATTGCTGTGGTCTTCACAATCCTCTTGCAATAGGATGAGCTGGATGGCAAAACAAGTGCTAGGAATTGGCCAAAAGAAATTTGGATGAAAAAATCATGGTTATTCCACCAAAATATTGACTTTGAACTTTCCTGAAAAA
>JAODAL010045453.1:0-31918 GCA_025379985.1 Phyllomedusa bahiana
AATGTTTATAGTGTCTATCATACTGAAAAAGACATGAGAAGAAAAAGAACCCTCAATGCCCCATAAATGCTGATAGATGGCTTCTCCTAAATGTCCTTCACAGGTTCAGTATTAATTCCCCCTCCAAACTGTGGTCCTTGGGTCAGTATAATGGAAGCTTTCACCACCCACTAGTGATTTAGGAGGATGCACCCTGTGGGACTGAACAAACACACACAGTGAAAGCATTTACACATGTTAGATTTTTCTTAGCCAGATTTCCTAAACTGTTATAACATTTTTAATACTGGATTAAGAAATTTTGCCTATAAAAAAATTCACTTGAAAGGAAAATTAATTGGAGATCATTTTCCTTTACAGCTGCACCCATTATATACCTCCAAAGCCAAGGCTGTCTTGTCGTAGGCATTAGGGACTCGCTTCTGGATAACCCTGGCAAAAATGGGCCCATTCTGGAGGTTTGGCAGTGGAGTGTTGACACTGGGCTGGGCATAGGGCCCTGGCTCCGGCCCACCCAGTTGCTGCGGATGCGAATTTTCCTGGTTACCTCCAATCAGAGCAGACCCGGCAGTTGAAGGAGGCCTGTACTTTTCCACATAAGGGACAGGTATCATGCCCCGTCTTCCTTCGCTGTCCTCTGCATTCCACCACTGCTCTTCAGGCTTATCCCGGATTCTTAGGATGTCTCCCTTCTTAAATGGCAGATCTTCATCATCATTACCATTAAAGTCAAAGAGAGCCCGGACATACTCCGCTTCTTCTTGTCTCTGGATCACTCCAGGTTGCTTAGATTTGGAAACAGGCTCTATTAAAGTGGTAGTGTCCAGATAATGGATTTTATAAAATTCCAATAGCGCAGGTAACGACTCAAACTCTTGATCACCTATCCTGAATCGGGACTGATTCACCCCTAGGAAGAAAACAAACAATGAGCACATTTCTATGGCATAGTATTTAAGGTATATCACGGCCTGTCTGTAGAGGCACACTTTATTCAAACATTACTGACAATCAACTTAAAGAGGTGCTCCCACCATAGACTATGAGGGCATATTGATAGTAAATGCCATCCGAGTCCTACAGGTGCCCTAACCAATCTTAGGAACGAGACCCCAAATGAAGAGCCAGTCACTTTCCATTCTGCTGTATGGGACTACTGAGTAGAGGTGTTCATATTCCAATAACAGTGGCACACTATAAACTGGAGCACTATCAAAGGGTACATAGGAATTGTGAAAAAAAGCATTTCTGCTATCTAGGATATATGAAAAAAATTTGAGGTTCTCAGTTCACATTTTTGATCAAAACTGCTTAAGCCACCTCTGAACTTCAACGGGACCTCAAGGCAGGTGGTCCTACACTATTGTTACCTCTCATGGACTCTGTTCAGACTTCCATATCTCAGGGAGTGAAGGCACCGACTTTTGAAAACATTGCACTGATTTAAAAACCTGTCAAGGTGGGTGGAGTGCAAAAAACCAAAACTCAAACTAGAAACAATATATGGTTATGCACATCCCCAAAAACATTTTTGAAAAAATGAACATAGGTGCAACACTGGTGTACTGGTATTGTATATTACAGCCACACCAGTGTTGCACCTATGTTCATTTTTTTCAAAAAATTTTTGGGGGATGTGCATAACCATATATTGTTTCTAAGTAGAGGTGAACACAGCGTACACTCAGAGCTTCCATAGAACAGAATAGAGAGTCGTGTGCAACCGGCTCTACATTCTGAGCCAAAATTTTCAGGGGTCCATTTCCGAAACTGGGACCCGCACCTATCAGAGTTTGATATTGTAATGATACGCCATCAAAGTCTATGGTGGGAACACCCGTTAAGTTAGAAAACTGTTGGTAACATTTGAACAAAGTGTACATCTACAGTCATAGGTAATGCCCTAATGCCACAAAACTGCAGTTTAGTGACTGAATATTCTTAAAGGGGTTATCTGGTTAACTAAAAATTCAACACTAGTTCCCCCTTGTATTCACCGGCAATCCAGCAAAGGTGGTCCTCCTAGAGTTGGTTTACAGGTGGTCGACGTGTGACCTGTAGCATCCGAGCAGTGGCCTCAGTGGGCACATGCCATACTACTGGCTTTACCACCCAGCTATGGGAGCCATGATGCCAGTAGAACGGCCTATGACCGGTGAGGCCACTGACTATGTACAAACTAGGACAGGAGAGACCAGTGAGGAGGCTGCACTGGATCACTTGTGGATTGAAGAGGTAACCAAACTTTATTTAGAACCGAAATGCCCCTTATGGCACAGGGAACTCTGGTTGCACTAGTCTCATTAGTGGAGTTTTTGTTGGGACTATGATCCATCCCCTTGACTTTTAATGGGTTCATGCATTTTTTTTTTCCCCTCCAGGTACAATACTACAGTAGGGACAATGAACATATGACGCCAATGTGAATGTTATTGCATTATGTGAAGGATACACTAAAACTTACTACTTGAAGGGTTTTGCCGTTTGGCAAAATTTCTTCGCTTGCTAAGAACTGCCCTAAGAGAGCGGGAAGATGGCCGCTATCACGCAGTTACACCCATCCATTTCTAAAGGAGTGCCATATACACCAAAGCACATTTGCTTAGCGAGATCCGGAACTCCCATAGAAATGAATGGGGAGAACTGCACACGCGCGGCCTTCTCTCCATCCTCTGAGGCCCGTTCATAGCGAGCTCAAGCTGACCTCAGAAGGGGATTTTTCAAAATGGAAAAACTCCTTCAAAAGGACTTTTTCCATCTCAAACATTTATGGTAAATTAACAAACTATATAATAGATGTCTGAAAAGTGCTGATCCCAGAGGTGGAACTTGCATCTAACTCAGGGGTCTGCAACGTCAACTCACCAGCTGTTGGGAAACTACAACTCCCATCATGCATTTATATAATCTATATCAGTGGGCATGATGGGAGGTGTAGTTTTCCAACAGCTGGAGAGCCGACGTTGCAGATCCCTGATTTAACTTCTAAACTAAGATCCCCTCACCACATACCCTGTATGTGCTGTGGCTGCACATATAGGAGAGTTGGCTGCGCATGTGCGGCTCTCTTCATTCATTTCAAAGGAAGTTCTAAGTAGAGCCAAACACACGTCGGCCTCTTTCACATCTGTGCCGTTATTTCTGTTTGTCATAGGAACAATGGTGATGCCATATCTAGTCATGATGTAGACCATAATGTCTATAATGGGGTCCGCAGCTTTTCCATCAAGTGTGGAAAAAAAAAAAAAAAACTGGGCCACATGCTGTGCTATTTCTCCGTATTCATTGAATCTATCAGAGGTGCCTAATGGAACCTCTGATGCAGATGTGAAATGGGCCTTACTCCATGTTCTTTAGACAGATCATGTTAGTAAGCCAAAAAGGACAGATGTGGGAATATCCCTTTAGGTGATAAAACACCACATAGACCTCAAAGATCTGGACACAAGAAAATACATAACCTATTACTCATCGCATGCTGTGATACACTATGACCTCATACGTCGTAAAGTGAACCTGCCAGGTGATTTATGCTACTCAGAGCAGGATGTGGTAGAGGGCGAGAAGCTGAGCTCTGTGATATATAGGGTTATATGATAGAGGGAGAGAAGCTGAGCTCTGTGATATATAGAGGTATATGAGAGAGGAGAGAAGATCTGAGCTCTGTGATATAGTAGAGTTATATGAGTAGGAGAGAAGCTGAGCTCTGTATATATAGAGTTATATGATAGTAGGAGAGAAGCTGAGCTCTGGATATATAGGGTTATATGAGAGAGGAGAGAAGCTGAGCTCTGTGATATATAGGGTTATATGATAGAGAAGCTGAGCTCTGTGATATATAGGGTTACATAATAGAGAGAAGCTGAGCTCTGAGATATATAGGGTTATATGATATAGGGCAAGATTTCTGAATAAAAAGTAGAATAAATTCTTACTGGACAAGCCCTGCTTACAATACATTGATTGACAACTTTCCCCATCAGTGTGTGCACGGAGAAATCATTGTATCCGGGACTTTCAAGGTCACTGATTTTCCTAGCTTTTCATGCAGAAATTCTAAATCAAATCATAAAGCCCTATCTTGCCCCATTTTTTATCAGAAATTTTGAAAAAAAAGCGTGTCATGAAAGACTCCTGAGGAAGCGTGTCATGAGTGCACGCGCAACATGTAGAGTACTATTTTAAATCGTAATTTGTATTTTTAATAAATATGGCTAACATATTATATTCAAAATCCTGGAATATATCAGTTGATGTCATAAATAGAATCAGGCGCTTGTAAGCTCCATAAGAATTGAACTCCTTTTAAATACTTCATACACATTTTCCGGACGCGTGGTGCCTCTGAAGAAAGGAGAGGAGCTGAGCAGCCGGACTCTAATTTTTGGGGATTCTAAATGCATATATGCATTGTACCATATTAATTACAACCTGCTCAGGTGAGCGTGTATATTAGAATTGCTTGATACAGATTATAAGAATTTATTACACTAGAGAAGTGCACTTTTTTTCTCTTAGCTACTTTGTCCAGACTTTTTGGATCGGTGTTTCTGCACATCTATTATATAACCCTATATATGACAGAGCTCAGGGGAGCACATAGGATGCGTCCGGTAGTAGGCTAATGTAGTGCGCCCCAGATAAGGCATCATTATTTCAGATAAGTCGAGGAGCTGGTGTTTCCTCTATCATATAACCCTATATATCACAGAGCTCAGCTTCTCTCCCGACATCATATAACCCTATATCACAGAGCTCAGCTTCTCTTCCTCTACCATATACCCCTATATATCCCAGAGCTCACCCTTCTCTCTCTATCATAAAACCCTATATATCACAGAGCTCAGCTTCTCTCCTCCATCATATACCCTATATATCACAGAGCTCAGCTTTTTCCCCCTCTACCATAAAACCCTATATATCACAGAGCTCAGCTTCTCTTCTCTATCCATATAACCCTATATATCACAGAGCTAGCTCTTCTCTCTACTATACCCATATATCACAGAGCTCATTTCTCTCCTCATTATAAAACCCTAAAATTTCACAGAGCTCATCCCCATCACTCCCTCCAGACAGGGCACTAAACCCCTGAAGGTTCCCTTTATACAGAGAATCAGAAAAATGAGTCATAATTAAACATTCTATTATCTTTTTAGAAGGACCAATAATTCCACTGCGCTTACATTAAGGAACTTACAGATAACAAATATTGAACAGATAACAGCCGTATGTGTATATACTACATGCATAACACTAAAATGAAAGAAGGGCCAGCAACCAATCATATCAGCTCTTATTTCAAAAACTGTGCTTGTAAAATGAAAGCTGAAATCTGATTGCTCAGAGATAAGGGGCCTTGTGCTGAGGACTAGGGCAGACAGTCTAGAACAGATGCCACACGACAAAGGACAAAATACTCATTGGATTCTGAATCCTAAAACCCTGTTGTCTGCTGAGTATTTGAACAGTGTTCTACACAAAAACCCGAGGACTTTCAACTAGATTTTTGGTTTTTGCCACAGTTTTTGGATTCGTTTTTTCAATCGGTTTTTGCATCGGAGCACTACTCAGTTTGTGAACATGTATCCGCGCCAAAACACATGCACAAAGCTTTCTCGTCGACTTTCATGCAAACCTATTGACTTCAATAGTAAATTTTCTGCCGTTTTCCAACGAAGGAAAAAACACGTTCCAATTTTTTTTTTTTTTTTAAAAAAACTTCCTCAGAAAATCCGAGCCGTATAGACTTCAGCTTGGATTTTCTATTGAGGTCTATGGGGATGGTTTTAGAGTCTGTTTTTGACAGTTTTGAAAAACCAAATCCACATCAAAAACCGAAAAGAAATCCTTCCTGTTTAGACGGACCCTTAGGCTATGTTCACACGGTGTAATTGCGGGGCGTAATTACGCCAGAGTTCGGAAGCTTGCGGGAGTTCGGGAGCAGCCCACCAGCCCCATAGACATTCATTACTAACGGCGCGTATTCGCCGCTAGTAATTGACATGTCACTTTCTCCACGCGCGGCGTATTGTCCAAACGGGGAGAGGAGACGTAATCCACATTGTTCTCTATGATAACTGTGGATTACCGTAATGACTGGGACATATTTCACCCCGTATTTAGCGCAGTACGACGATAAATACGGGCCGAAATACGTCCAAATTTAAGTCGTGTGAACATAGCCTTAGGTTATGTTCACACGGACAAATTTTGTCGCGCATTTCGCCGCGTATTTGCGCTCTAATAGGAGCAAGATGCTCGCCGAAATTACGGGAATGATTACGCCTCCTCTCCCCGCTCGTACAATACGATCGTACTGTACACGCGGGGGGGATAAGTGACATGTCAATTATTTGCGGCGAATACGCACCGCGAGTAATGCATGTCTATGGGGCCGGCGGGCTGCCGGCCCATCTGCGTCAGGAGAGTACGTGCTGATCAGCTCCCGAGACACACAATGTATTGCGGCGCGAACTGTATGCACCGCAATACATCGTGTGAACATATCCTTACGCTGTATTCACACGTGATACCAGTACAGCGAGACAAATATAAGCTCATGCCAGATAAATCAATCACGTCAAGAGAGGAAAAACGGATTCACTGGAAAAGATAGATCATCCTTATACTCCGTCTTTTGCCTTTACAATATTGTGATCCTACATAGATTAGATCACAGTCTACAAGTTTGGATATTTTGTGCATATTTTGGACATTTAAGAAATAGGGTAAAAGTGAAGTTTTACGTCTTGTATCCACACGTGGCAGATTAGTTATAGAGATGTTGGCAGCTGAAACCTTCATTCATCTAAATGGGATTGTTTCTACAAAGAGTACATGGATTCTGCAAGTCCCAATGAAAAGAACAGTCTCAGACATTTCTGCAACAAGTCTGCGATGTGTGAATAAACCCTTGCTGGACTACAGCAGAGACGACAACTTTCTGACTAAAGGTAAGGGGGCCATTTACACGGCACAGGACAAATACCGGTTGGTTTATCCGACCGGTATTTGTCCTGTTTTCGTGCTGCGCACACGGCCGCAGATGGCGTTTCGCCACGGTTTGCGGAGAAAAGTCCTCCCCCTTCCCATAGACATGTTCATATTCCGTCCGAAAACCGGATGGAAGAATGAACATGTACAATGTTTTTTGGACCGTCGGCAGTCTGAAAAACTGCTGGGCGGAAAACCGTGCAGTGTGGACCGCTGCACGGATTTTCCATTAAAGTTCGTGTAAAAGTTTTGCAGCCGGTTTTCAAAACTGAGAACCGGCTGAAAAATCGTGCTGTGGGGACATGGCCCAAGTTCACGTGGCTGATTTTGACGCCATGTTCAGTGTTTCCTCACCCAAAACAATGTTACCAAAGCCTCAAAAACACCCCCAGTTCATTTTCATTAATTCTTATGTAAAACAGCGTTTACACACAATAAGGTTTTTTCACATTTCTTAGGACGCATCAATTTTTTTTTTAAACGTTTTCAATGCTGAAAATCCATGGAGAGCTTCAAAACCTCGGCGCAGTTTTTACCCTGGCTATTAATTTGTATGGGTGTTTCAGAAAGAAAACAGTGATGGAAAATCTCATCCAAAACCTGATCATAACCTTGTCTGAAAAGTGCTACATTGAGGCTCTTCTCAAACGAGGGTTTGTTGCTGATTTGGACGCTGAAAATTCAGCCCTGTGAGCATTCTGGTTTCAGCAACTAAAGGTTATTCTGGTTAATGCTACATGCAATCTTCCAATATAACAATGTATCAAGATCTCTGCTGGCTGTCACTCAATAGGTGTTTTCTCTCTCTATTTTTCCCCCCAATAAATAATAGATAAAAAAATAAACCGTCCTGTAATGTCCAAGGCAGAAAGGAGAATAACCTGCTACCAGGCTCTGAGGGTTTGTGATCTATATTCCACATCCCACTGATAGAAATGGAAAACCAGCTTAGTAGGTCATGCTGTGGACTGCGGCACAGGCGTCACAGTGATGGGGAAGACAACAAGCAGGTCTCTATTAAATTGGGCATGAAAATGGGGCTAATTAGTCTCCAACTCAGCAGCAAAAGCCATCCCTGCTAAGGAGAATCCGCCGCCTCAGCACCCTATCACACAGGCTGAGAATTGGGCAACATGCCTATGACACTGTGCGTGATCACTTACAATAGAGACACCCCATCAGCACACAAGCCCACGGTCATTCATCTGCCCATTATGTGTTTTATAGAGACAGATTCATGGCTGATGAGCAGCGCAAACCCCACAGAAACAGGAGATGCTGAATGAATGTTGGACATAAGTCCTCCTGATAATGAAAGGACACAAGTGATGGGTGATTTATCTATACATCACTGGCATCTGGACAGCTATATGTAATGTATGCCCAGCACCCCACATGCTGGAGAGTAGCCTCAAGTACAAAGGTCCAGAGAATGACCCCCTCTACATACTGTAGGCTGTTCCCCAAAATCACCCCCCCCCCCAAACATCTACGGCCCACCGTCAACCCCTCCCTCCCCCCGAAGATCTACGGCCAGGATTTGGGTATTTTAGTCTCTTAAATGGGACTGATTTGTTACTATCTTATAGTTTTTAATATTTTTGTATCCACTTTTCAGATTTCCATATTGTTTAGTTAATAAAGATGTGATGTTGCTGAGCAGCCTTTGGTCTGTGACATACAGCCCTGAAACATACAGCCTCGTCCCAAATCTACAGCCCTGAACCCGCAGATCCGTGGGTCCCAGGCCCCCTCCTCCCCCCAGATCCGCAGCCCCGGACCCCACTGCTCCCCCCCCCCCCACATCCGCGGCCCCGGACCCCACTGCTCCCCCCCCCCACATCCGCGGCCCTGGACCCCACTGCTCCACCAGCCCGACACCCCTCCTCTTCCCCCCCAGATCCACGGCCCCCTCCTCTATCCCCCCAGATCCACGGCCCACGACCCCCTCCTCTCCCCCCCCCCCCAGATCCACGGCCCACGACCCCCTCCTCTATCCCCCCAGATCCACTGCCCACGACCCCCTCCTCTTCCCCCCCAGATCCACGGCCCACGACCCCCTCCTCTATCCCCCCAGATCCACGGCCCCCTCCTCTATCCCCCCAGATCCACGGCCCACGACCCCCTCCTCTATCCCCCCAGATCCACGGCCCACGACCCCCTCCTCTATCCCCCCAGATCCACGGCCCACGACCCCCTCCTCTATCCCCCCAGATCCACGGCCCACGACCCCCTCCTCTATCCCCCCAGATCCACGGCCCCCTCCACTATCCCCCCAGATCCACGGCCCACGACCCCCTCCTCTTCCCCCCCAGATCCACGGCCCACGACCACTCCTCTTCCCCCCCCAGATCCACGGCCCACGACCCCCTCCTCTCCCCCCCAGATCCACGCCGCCTCACGACCCCCTCCTCTCTTCCCCCCCAGATCCACGGCCCACTTCTTCATCCCCCCAGATCCACGGCCCACGACCCCCTCCTCTATCCCCCCCAGATCCACGGCCCACGACCCCCCCCTCTCCCCCCCCCCAGATCCACGGCCCACGACCCCCTCTCTCCCTCCCCCCCCCCCAGATCCACGGCCACCCCCCTCCTCTCTCCTCCCCCCCAGATCCACGGCCCACGACCCCCTCCTCTCCTCCCTCCCCCCCACACCACCCCCTCCCCCCCCTCTCCCCCCCCCCCAGATCCACGGCCCACGACCCCCTCCTCTCCCCCCCAGATCCACGGCCACTACCCCCTCCTCTCTCCCCCACCCCCCCCAGATCCACGGCCTCACACCCCTCGCCTCCTCCCCCCCCTCAGATCCACGGCCCACGACCCCCTCCTCTCCCCCCCCCCCAGATCCACGGCCCCCTCCCCCCTCCTCTCCCCCCCCCAGATCCACGTCCCCCTCCTCTATACCCCCAGATCCACGGCCCCATCCTCTATCCCCCCAGATCCACGGCCCCCTCCTCTATCCCCCCAGATCCACGGCCCCCTCCTCCATCCCCCCCAGACCCCCGGCCCCCTCCTCTATCCCCCCAGATCCACGGCCCCCTCCTCTATCCCCCCAGATCCACGGCCCCCTCCTCTATCCCCCCAGATCCACGGCCCCCTCCTCTATCCCCCCAGATCCACGGCCCCCTCCTCTATCCCCCCAGATCCACGGCCCCCTCCTCTATCCCCCAGATCCACGGCCTCCCCTCAATCCCCCAGATCCACTGCGCCCCCTCCTCTATTCCCCCTCAGATCCACGGCCCACCTCCTCAATCCCTCTCCAGATCCACCTACCCCCTCCTCTTATCCCCCCAGATACCACGGCCCCTCCTCCCTCTATCCCCCAGATCCACGGCCCCCTCCTCTAGTCCCGCCCAGATCCACGGCCCCTCCTCTATCCCCCAGATACCCCAACGCCCCCTCCTCTATCCCCCCAGATCCACGGCCCCCCTCCCTCTAATCCCCCCATCCACGCCCCTCCTCTTTTCCCCCAGATCCCACGGCCCACGGCCCCCTCCTCTATCCCCCCATATCCACGGCCCTAGCCCCCTCCTCCTTCCCCCCAGATCCACGGCCCACTCCTCTATCCCCCCAGATCCACGGCCCTAACCCCCTGCTCCTCTCAGATCCACGGCCCTAACCCCCTGCTCCTCTCAGATCCACGGCCCTAGCCCCCTGCTCCTCTCAGATCCACGGCCCTAGCCCCCTCCTCTTTCCCCCCAGATCCACGGCCCTAGCCCCCTCCTCCTCTCAGATCCACGGCCCTAGCCCCCTGCTCCTCTCAGATCCACGGCCCTAGCCCCCTGCTCCTCTCAGATCCACGGCCCTAACCCCCTGCTCCTCTCAGATCCACGGCCCTAACCCCCTGCTCCTCTCAGATCCACGGCCCTAACCCCCTGCTCCTCTCAGATCCACGGCCCGACCCCTGCTCCTCTCAGATCCAACGGCCCTAACCCCCTGCTCCTCTCAGATCCACGGCCCTAACCCCCTGCTCCTCTCAGATCCACGGCCCTAGCCCCCTGCTCCTCTCAGATCCACGGCCCTAGCCCCCTGCGCCTCTCAGAACCACGGCCCTAACCCCCTGCGCCTCTCCGATCCACGGCCCTAACCCCTGCTCCTCTCTAGATCCACGGCCCTAGCCCCCTGCTCCTCTCAGATCCACGGCCCTAACCCCCTGCTCCTCTCAGATCCACGGCCCTAACCCCCTGCTCCTCTCAGATCCACGGCCCTAGCCCCCTGCTCCTCTCAGATCCACGGCCCTAACCCCCTGCTCCTCTCAGATCCACGGCGCCACAACCCCTTCTACCTGGGATCTACAGCCCTGAAGCCGCAGATACCGTCCCCAGTCCCGCTCTATAGATTGCACCGTCCCCAGTCACTCATGCAGGACCCGCTACCTGCAGACCCCAGTCCCGGGCAGGACGCCCCACGGAGCCCCGCACCCACTCACCAGACTGCCGGTTGTTGCTGACGCTGTTGATGATGTAATGGGAAACCTTGGAGTTCTCGCTGACGGAGAGCACGTAGTCCCCGGGGATGGTGGCGGAGTCCCGCACCAGAAACACTCCGTGCCGCTGCCCCTGCAGCAGATTCACCGCCTCCTGTCGGTTCTGCCTCCCCCAGTACCAGCTCGCTCGGTCTTCAGAATCGAAGTTGCCGGCCATGGCCTCTGCTCGCTCCCCGGTGCTCTTTCCCCGCCTTTTAGGCGCCGACCGACGCTGCCCGCAACAGGCACAGCAAACGAGCACTTCTAGCCGATCCCGACCTCACCAAACCCGAAATGGCGGCACAGGAAAGGTCTGACCTCACCTTCCGGAAGTGCGTCATCAAACAGCGCCGCGGCCGTAGTCACTGCGCGCCGCCATTTCACTGAGGTCAGGAGGATGCGGGGGCGAGTTGTGCAGTCACCTCACAGCGTCCTCCGAGAGCGGCTCTGTGCCTGTGCCTCTACCCTTAGGCCCTGTTCACACGGCGGATTTGTTTGCAGTAAAGTGAGCCCTTACCTCACAGCAGACATAGGCTTTTGTCAGCCTCTTCTCTTCCGTGCACTCTCTTCATTTGATGCGTCTTTTGATCCAGTTTTAGCTGCTTATTCTTATTGAAGTTAGGCCGGGTTCTCATGCGTCTTTTCTTCTACTAATTCCTGTTTTTTTTTTTTAGTGATTACAGTCAATATGCGCACAGAAAGGTGATATCAGCATCCCATTGACTTAAAGGGGTTGTCTCAATACAAGGTTTGCTTTTTATGTTAAAGATCTTGCAAAAACAAGTCACTTTGCAATCTATGTCCATTAACAGTGTCCTACCTATTCCTAGATATCCCCTCTTGTATGGGCTGCATCAGCTCCTCAGGTCGCTATAGCTCCAGAAAAAAAAAATGCTATGAGTAAGGGGAATCTGCTTTGCTGTCCCCGAAACGCGTCAGTTTGAGGGTCATCTACATGGGCTGCTTGTCTACTATATGTGCCTATGCACCATGCATATATATTTTTTATGAAGATTTAAATACATTTTTGTGTTTTTAACTGCTACATATTGGAATTGCTGGATCGTTTTTCGTTCCATTGCACGCTATAGCTATAGACCTGTTTGATCTCTCCTGATAGACTGCTAGCATTGGTTGCTATAGCTACAGACCTGGCTTCTACTGCAGCCTAGTAGAAGCCAGTAAACACGCCCCTGCATTCAAAATGAAACCAAGAAAATAGGACTGAAATAAGATGACTCAATGTAGAGAGACAACCCCTTTAAATGAGGATAAGCTTCCCTCAGGTGCAGAGCTGAGCATTTTGTGCGCACTGTTTGCCATGTTGTGCACTAACAACAGGAGTTACCATAAGGCCAGGTCTACACAGCACTGAGGGTTTGCGTTAAAAACCGTGGTTGCATTTCCAACCGGCCCTGTACATTGGGGCTACGGGAATCCAGCAGAAGAGAGAACGTGCTATATTCCACCAGCGCTGTAGAAAGTCCGTGCTGTGTGGACTACAGCTCGTATTTTCTATTACGGTCTACACAGGTTACAGGTGGATTCTTAATACTGAATCCATTGAAAATCCGACCATATACAAGGGCTGTGTAGACATAGCCTAAATAGTGTGTAAATATACCATAAATCATTGAACTAGAATAATGTGTTTTGTACTGAGAAAAAAGCGTAATAAAAAGCATCAAAAGAAGAGTGCGGCATTCATGCATCTGATGCCGGGTGAAGACCAAGCAATGATATAGTGAGTTATAAGAGGTGGCTTTTTATGCCCATCATTGTATTAACCTATGTATATTCACTTACACATATGTATTATAAGTATTTGTTAAATGTTGTCACTTGATTGGATATATTGAGATTTGGGAGGGTCTAATATCCCTTTAAATACACATGTATTACACTTTGTATTCTCTGCTGCTTGAAAAAGGCCATGTATTGACAGGTCGAAACATTGCGATGGTGTATCTCACTCTGGAATAAAGTTGACTCCTGCTTTCAAGATGCTGTCGTCCAAACCATTTTTTTTAATCTTCCTGGACAAGCTGTCTGTAATTAGCATATGAGCTCAGTGTATTCAGACTTCTGCTAATTAGATAAATCTCATGCTGTCAGGACCAGGGAAACTGCTGAGTTAAAGTAAACAGTAGTAATCACTGGCTTTTGTCTGAAAGATCAGATAACAAACAAGGTCTGTCTGGAGTTCTGTGCCGTGTGACCTGTGTGATGTCATCACTCCCTGCTATCAGATAGAACAAACAGCAGGGGAGAAGGAGTACACAGCTTGGTCACTTGGGGAACCAGAGGAAGCACAGAAGGTGATAAAATAATTTGTAGTTCCTTAAAAAAAAATGAACAACGCAAAATATTTGGAAAACATCTTTATTTAGTGATTCCAACATGTTGAAAGCTAATCTTTGTAGCGAGACAACCCCTTTAAAACAGAGAGATAAGGGGAAAGGCACTCTTGGTGTAGTAGATCAAGCAAATATTTGTAGAGAAACCATAAATTAGCTGTGCTCTCACCATATAGTGTTGTACAGATCCGGTACAAAACAGTTAAAAGTGTATTGACCGCCTCTGGCAATCATACAGTCCTGAGCAGCTGGCCTCCCGAAAGAGAAATTCCTCATAGAACGATACAAAAAACTGGGATATAGATCCCACAGGATAGAGGGCTCTATGGAGCGTGCTAGGGCTGGCTAAGAAATAAGTGAGATCTATGTAGTCATTGTGGTTCTCCTAATGTTTTAAAACAGACGACTGTACATCTACCTGCCAATTTTATTTCACGAACATTGCACAAAAGTTTGCAGTGAACACACAGCGATCATAAAAACATAGATTAAAACACTTATCTTAGGGGTAAAAGGCTACGTGTGTTACAGGAATCATTCCCTGCTTCATCATGAGGTCTAAGGAACTGCCCAAGGAGCTAGGAGACAGAATTGTGGCAAGGCACAGATGTGGCCAAGGTTGCAAAAGAATTTCTGCAGCACTCAAGGTTAAGAGCACAGTGGCCTCCATAATCCTTAAAAGGAAGTAGTTTGGGACCACCCCAACATTTCCTCTATTTGGCCGTCCCGCCAACCTAAGCAATCGTAGGAGAAGAGCCTTGGTGAGAGAGGTAACGAAGAACCCCAAGATCACTGTGGCTGAGCTCCAGAGATGCAGTAGGGAGATGGGAGAAAGTTCCACAAAGTCATCTATCACTGCAGCCTCCACCAGTCGGGGCTTTATGGCAGAGTTCGGCCGACGGAAGCCTCTCCTCGGTGCAAAACATATGAAAGCCGCATACAGTTTGCAAAAAAACACATGAGGGACTCCCAGACTATGAGAAATAAGATTATCTGTTATGATGAGACAAAGATTGAACTTTTTGGTGTTAATTCTAAGCGGTATGTGTGGAGAAAACCAGGCACTGCTCATCCCCTGCCCAATACAATCCTAACATTGACACAGGGTGGTGGCAGCATCATGCTATGGGGGTGTTTCTCAGTTGCAGGGACAGGACGACTGGTTGCAATTGAAGGAAAGATGAATGCGGCCAAGTACAGAGATATCCTCCAAATGGAATACAGTACTACAACTAACCTTAATCAGCATCCCCACGGCAAGGGACAGATACTGGTTGTTTATCCACGGTATTGTCCTGTTTCTGGACATCCCACGGCCGCGCGGGGGGGCCTTTTCTCCGCGATGAGTGGAGAAAAGCCCTCCCCCTTCACATTCACTTGCACACATTCCATCTGAAAACCGGACAGAAGAATGTACAAGTACAATGTTTTTCGGGCGGCCCGTGGGCGGAAAACCCGTGCAGTGGGGACTGCTGCACGGGTTTTCCATAGCGCCCTATTGTACTCATTTTCGGCTGGTTTTTCAGATGGTCTGCAAAACCGCAAACCGGCCGAAAACCTGGCCGTGGGACATCCATAGTGTTAATACAACAGCAAAATGAAGATCACTGCACTGATACAATATCAAAATCAAGCTCAGTACATAGAAACAGCACTAGAACATAATACAAAAATACAGTACCAGAACCAAACTTAGGGCGAGATGTATGAATTTTGGCACCCAAGCATCAATTTTATTGCCCGCATTAGTAGTATGGAATGCATGAATCTATGAACCTGTTCTACTGTGGGTCATAGATTAGGCACTTTCCAGACCCAAAATGACAATTCATGCTCAGGTAGACCACTATTAACTTGGTGTGCCTGTTCTAAATGTTTTGCGCCTAGTTTTACCGTCCTCCAGTCATCGTGCGACACGCCTCCAGAACGCCCCCACATCTTACAAAGTGCCGGAGACGCCTGATAATGCGCCTAATTTTGGAGTGCACTGCCGTGCACCGCCGTGCAGTGCTGCCCCCATTTAGTTTAGGGACCCACTTTAAAGAGGTTGCCGTGAAGTGGCAAGTGGGCCTATACGTTTTGATCAAAAAGTATACTAAGAACTTCCTGTTCATTTTTGTAAAGTTTTGCTGAGAAGCATTAGATCAACGTATAGTGTGAGGATGTGCTGTCCATGTCTCTCCCTTCCTAGTTTGTAATTTTGGAGTGCGCCTGACTATAAATCTAGAGAACAGAGCTGCGCCAGTTTTCGGGCTGAAAGGACACCAGACTACGCAGCCCCGTACATACATGTCGCCTTCAGTGTATAAATACAATAGCAGTACATAAATTTAAGACCAGAACAATACTCAGTATATAAATACAGCACCGGGACCAAGCTTATGTGTAAATATGATACCAGAACAAAACTCAGTATATACAGTACCAAAACTATGAGCAATACATAAATACAAGAAATATAACAGCTCAGTACAGAGATAAATTAGAAAATGGTTTTAACCCCAGTGATGTGTTTGTACTGATCTGAGCTATAGTAATTCCTTGTGGGAATTTAATAAATTTTAATGCTATTACCCATCATTTTATTGCAGAACATATAAGTGGTTACATTACATTATATAATGACATGCAATAACTCTCAGGTGGCGTCTTCTCTGATTGAAGCATTTTCCTCTCTATCTTGTCCAGACCCCCATGATGACCTGGACTGAGTTTACCACCAAGATGATTTGGCTCCTTACTAATGTAGTACATCCGCAAACACTGCGCAAATTCTATCCCTTGACAACAATAACACCAAACATTTTTTTTCCTGGATAAAGTTGTATCACGCATTGTGCCCTCTAAATTTACTGTTTCCCCTGAAAATAATAATATTACAGATCATGGCACCTGAAAATGACAGTGTTACACATAATCCCCTCTAAACATCGTGCAAGAAAATAGTCAACAGGGTTGCAAGAAAAATGTTGAGAAAAAAAATTTAAATTAACCGCCAAAGATGTGAGATGAATCAAACGTGAAGCGACCAGCAACCCATTATTCTCCAGTGCTGTCATATTCCAGCACTGCAACCTCCCTGGTGTGCTGGAAGTATAAGGGGTCTTATGTATGAAAACTGTTTAGCAGTCAGACTGTCAGCGATCAGCTTTCATTTCATATAGTGCTTGGAAAAAATAAAAGTGAGCTCTGTTTGTTATGGGCAAAAACAGTCTTAGTGCTGACAGTTTTCCCCTAATAAGGCCACGGTTTTCATGCTCAGATACATGGCCAAAATAAGGAAGGTTGGAACCCAACCACCACTGAACGAGACACAGATGCTGAAATGTCAAGTTTGGGCTAAATATATAAAAACAGATTTTTCAAAGGTTTTATGGACTGATATAAAAGTGACTCTTGACAGACTGGATGAATGGACTGTGGCTGGATTAGTAAGGTGGCGGGGGGGGGAAACTGCTTTTGGGGTTTATTAATGGACTTTTGGCATCAAAAAAAAAATTTAGGGTTTTTAAAAACCAAATTTCCCTGGAAACTAATTTTTAGGGGAAATTTTTGGCAATACTTTTTTTATTTCAGTAGTCCTATGCAATTAAAAATGACGTATAAAATATGTCCTTTGCAAGCTGTGAAAGAGAGCTTTTGTATGACATGGTAGACTAATCTCATTTTAGTACCCCTATTTCTCTACATATTTTTCAAATAGTAGGGAATGACTAATGATTTCACTGTTGTTCTCTCCCAAAAGGGAAGGTGGTTATATAAACTTGAGCAATATAAAAGGAAAAAAAGGGTGATCTTTTTCTCATGAGGGGAAAGGGGGAGGGGGTTATTTCTTCACACAAATTAGGTTATTGCTGATTATATTTGCACTTCTTAGACCAGAGCCAATCAGAAAGAAGGGTCTTCAAGCAACCCTCTCACTTCTTGCTACCAAACACACAGAGGGAAGTAAAAAGGGGTGATTTCATAGGAGAACTTTAAAAAAATTCTACGAGGACTTCTGTTGGCAGGGTGTTGAGAACAACCGCATTTTAGTGAGATCCTGTTCCTTGCCTCTCAATCCCTAAACAGGCATTTTACCTGAAAACCTATTGGAAGGCAGTTCCACGGATTCTCTGGGTTACCCAACCCCCTAACGGGGGAGTGTCGGAGAAAACTCTGACCACCATTGGTGTGGCTCCAAGCAACACAAGCGATGAGGAAGAAGGTGTAAGCCATAGAGGAGAATGGAGACTTCCCCAAGTCAAAACCCAGCCCCCCCAAAGGGGGTTTTTTTTGGGGGAACTTCAATGTGTGTGGGCAATGGTGAAAATGAGTTTGACATAAGGCTTAGAGAATGATATAAGAGGAAGAGGGGCGATTGGCTACACCCGTGCCATAATAAAACCCCCGTTTTGATGGATTCCGTGGGGGTTTTATAAAAATTTTTTTAAAAAAAATCATCTTGAAATCATCCCTAATTTAAAAAAAATGTTTAAAGGGAAAAATCCCCCCGTACTTACATCCTTAACCAATATTGTTCTTAAAGGGTTTTGCCACAAAATAAAAAAGAGTTGAAGCTTGCAAAGAAAAACAAACATTTTTATCTTCATTATTATTAAAAATTCTGTACCGTTTTTTTTTTGCTGTCCTTTTGTAATCCATTGTTTTCAGCTGTCTGGGGATCGACCAGGGGTCAGGGGTCCCCAGTCCTGGTCAGACTGCCCAAAATCCCTCTCCTCTCAGACAGCATGGGTGTTCAAACCGGGGCTGTTACCTACCCCGTCCCCTGTATTCCTTGTAATTGCTAAAAAGTGCAAAAAATAAAAAAAAAACCTCAATGGGAATGTGCTTATAAAAAGAAAAAAAATCCCCAGGTTTGGCTTTGCAGGGATTTGAACCCAGGACCCTTCTGCTGGGGAAGCAAAAAAAATTACCTCTCAGCTACTCACAATGCTTTACATAAACAGACCTTTCTTTGACTAGAGAGAAGGAAAGGCATGGTGATGTCATCCTGCTGAGTCACATGATATGCAATTCAAACAAATCACACACCTCCTTCTGAGCACACAGAGCTGAATTGCTGGATAGAGGAGGTATGAAATAAGATTGTGGCAAAACCCCTTTAACCAAGAATTTTTGTTGGCAAAAATTATTTCTAACAGAATACAATAATTCCTCCCCCAGATTTCTCCCCGGCTCAAAAAGTATTTACTGCCAACTGACATGCGACCAAAAATTTCAGAATGGCAGTTGCCGCTACATTTCAAGCCCATGCTGATCCTCAACCCGTGTCTATGCTTTTAAGCTTAGACGCGGAGAAAGCTTTCATGTATTATGGCCTTTTCTAAATGCTGCTCTACTTAGGAGAGGTTCTGGCCCCAACTTCTCACATTTTTTCTCCAGCAGCCCAAGTTAAATGGAGGTTTTGGCTTCCCCAACTAGCCCCCAGGAACTGGGCTCAGCAGACAAGTGTTCACCAGTGGGTCTCTAGATCAGTCATTTCTACCTAACATCTCCCTTTTGCACTTTCTACACCTGCCATTTTGCATAAAGCATAATCCCCTTTTAACCCCTTACCAACGCAGTCAGTTTTGACTTTCCTGTCAAAGCCACATTTTTTAAATCTGATGTGTCACTTTATGTGGAAATAACTTTTTGATACTTTTACCCACCCATGTGATTCAAAGATTGTTTTCTTGTGACACATTGTGCTTGAAGTTAGTAATACATTTTGGTCCATACAATCCTATTTGATATTTGTGAAAAATATCAAAATGTTGTGAAAGGTTTTTAAAAATTGCCATTTTCAAAGTTCAAAAATGTCTGTGTGTAAGACAGATAGTTATTCCACACAAAATAGTTTGTAAATAGCATCTGCCATATGTCTACTGTAGGTTGGCATAATTTTTTAAATGTCCTTTTAGTTTTTATGACATTAGGGGGCCTAGAAATTTTGTAGTCATTTTTCACATTTTCAAGAAAATTTGCAACATTTTTTTAGGGACCAGTCCAGTTCTGATTTGGCTTTGAGGGGTCTTTATGTTAGATACACCCATACATGACTCTATCAAAGAAACTGCACCCTTCAAGTATTTAAAACAGCAAATTGGAGGTAAAATTTAAATTTTTTTTTAAAGATTTTAAATTTTATCCCAAAATTAACTGGAACAAAGTTGATTTTTACAGGGAAAAGCAACACAACATCGATTCCCCCAATTCTTTTGTTTTTAGGGATATCTCATGTCTGGCCCTGGTGCACTATTTGGCTTGACCACAAGCCTCAGAATAAAGGTATCACATACTGTGGTTTCATTTTTTTTTTCTTATTAAAACTATTTTATTCCAAATAAAATAAAAGGTACAGAGCATATGAAAAAAAAACAATCAAAATCACACAATTTTCTGACAACACGGCAGATCTGATGCATGCATTAAACAATCTAGAAAAATATACAAGCATACATTGTACATTTCCAGTATGATCTGGAGGAGAAGAAGAGAAGATAAATACAGTATTCACAAAAATGAACAAGACTTTCATTCAGACTCGTCTCATAGTAAATACATAGTTACATAGTTAGTACGATTGAAAGAAGACACATGTCCATCGAGTTCAACCAAGGGTGGGGAAAATGTGGGTGAGGGAAAAGAGACAAGGACTTTAAGCCCAACCTCCCTCTGGTTAATGCCCCGAACCCCCAAGGCAGAACCAATCTTCCAGGGGAGACCCCCAAACTCTGACCCCAGAGCCTCCACCCGCCCGATCCAGAATTGTACATGGCTACGTACGCATTCATATTCTTTAGTTCCAGGTAGGTATCTAAGTCTTTCTTGAAACTCTCTACAGTTCCTGCTGTGACCAGCTCCTCAGGCAGGCTATTACCCAGATTCACAGTTCTTACAGTGAAGAACGCTCTTCTCCTCTGGAAATTGAATCCTTTTTTCTCTAGTCGAAGGGAATGTCCCCTTGTCTTTTGAGGGGGCTTTACTTGAAATAATTTTTCCCCATAAATTTTTGTGGGAAACCCTTTTATATATTTATATAAATTAATCATGTCTCCCCGAAGCCGTCTTTTCTCAAGACTAAATAAGTTCAATTCTACTAACCTCTCCTCATAACTAAGATGGTCCATTCCCCTTATAAGTTTGGTTGTTCGTCTTTGTACTCTCTCTAGCTCCATTACATCTCTTCTATAATCTGGGGCCCAGAACTGAACAGCATATTCTAAGTGAGGTCGCACCAATGGTTTGTACAACGGTAGAATTACATCCTTGTCCCGCGAGTCCATGCCTCTTTTAATACACGCCAATATCTTACTTGCCCTAGAGGCAGCTGATTGACAGTGCATGCTGTTTTGTAGTCTATGATCTACAAGAACGCCAATCTTTCTCAACAAGCGATTCTCCAAGTTTTTCTCCCCCTAGGACATATGATGCCTGTAGATTATTTCTACCCAGATGCAGAACCTTACATTTATCCACATTGAACCCCATTTGCCAAGTGGATGCCCAAGCACTCAGTGTGTCCAGGTCTACTTGCAATTTATGAGCATCTTCCATAGATTGCACTACCCTGCATAGCTTGGTGTCATCTGCAAAAATCTAAACCGTGCTATTGATCCCTTCCACTATATCGTTAATAAATACATTAAATAAGAGAGGAACCAATACTGAGCCCTGCGGCACACCACTCACAACCGGGGACCACTCAGAGTAAGAGTCATTTACCACCACTCTCTGAGTACGATCCAGCAGCCAGTTTTTAATCCAATTACACACGGTTATCTCTAACCCATTGGATTCTAGTTTACCTAACAAATGCTTATGCGGGACAGTGTCAAATGCCTTTGCAAAGTCTAAAAACACAATATCCACAGATGCCCCGCTATCCAGGGCTTCTACTCACCTCTTCATAAAAACAGATCAGATGGTCTGACAGCTTCTGTCCTTAGTAAATCCATGCTGGCAATCACTAATAATATTGTGTTTGTCAACATACTCCTGTATATAGTCCCTTATAAGCCCTTCAAACATTTTCCCACAACAGATTTTAAAACTTATGGTCTATTGTCACGGGTGCCCCCGCCCCTCCCCCCCGGGCGGGCGCACCCGTTTCGGGCCCCCCCGGGTTTTGTGGGGCCCGGGGTCCCCGGGGCGCGACCTGGCCGCGGGACAGCGGCGGCCCCGCCCCACACGGGGGACTCCCCGGGCCCTCTTTTTCCCTGTCTGCTGCCCCCCCTCTGCCGGCCGGGGCGCGCGTGCCCCTTCTCTAAGGCGTGCGCTCGTTCTCGGAGATTTAAAGGGCCACTTTCCCTTTAAATTGGCTAATTCCAACCCTCCTTATTTAAATTTTTACGCCCCCTGTAGTCCCTGCTGATCTATTTCCCCCTCGTCCCCTTAGCAAAGCTTTCCCAAAGTTTTTCTCGCCTTACCTTGTACCAACCCTTTTCCCCAATTTCTCGACTCCAAACCCTTTGGCCGCCACCCCCTGCCTTCCGCCTTTTTTTTTTTCCCAACGACCACAAAAACCTTTTTGCGGCCCCCTTTACCCCCCTGCCTCCCCACGACTACAAATTTCTCGGAAACGACCCCTTAAAAAACGTTTGCACCTCGGCTGCCCCGCAAGCAAGCCGTCGGGGGGGACGACCGGTTTAGCCTCACGCCCAGCAAGCCCCATCCCGCTTTGGCGGGGGGCTCTGGTAAAAACCCGGGGGGCTTTTTTAATTCCTTTCCCTGGGGGGGAAAAACTACCTTCGCTTGGGGGGGGGTCCAGCGGATCCACTACTCAGCCTTTTCAGGGGGGCCGTATGACTGTCCCATAGATTTCCCTTTCCCCGGGGACCACCCCCCAGGGGGTTGGGGGTTCTACCCTCTCTCGGGCCCCGAAAACCCAGGCCATGTGGCCTCATACAGGAGAATTTGTAAAAAAAGGATTCAAAAAAAAAAAAAAAAAAAAACCCCAAAACCCTCCTAAACCGCCAAAGCCGGTTTTTTCTTCGTCCAAAAAAAAAGCCCTTTTTTCGTTCCCCCCTGCATTGATTACAGGGGGCTAAAAAAAGATCACGGTAAAAGAATCGCTACCCCTCTCCCCCCTGATATTGGGGCCTTTTTTTCGCCCGCCTCCGGGGAAAACCGGGGTCTTCCCCAAATTAGATCTACTGGAGCCTAAAACCCTCATCAAAATTGTGGGGGGGGGATGAGGGGGAAAAACGGTTTCCCAACACACGGACGGGCTTTTCAAAATTATTGGGAATCCCTTTTGGGCTGTGAAAAGCCCCAAAGCCTTTTTTCCAGGGTTTGCAATGACTTTTTTTTTTGGGAAATTTCCCTGTACCCCGGGCGTCATTGTTTACTTGGCAAAATTTTGTTTTTTTTCTCCTGACCTACAGACCCCCCAGAGACAAGTCCCGCCGGGTTCCTATGACGCCTGGGGGGACAACCCACCCGTATGCCAAGTTGGAAAAAAGCTGCTTCCATCGGGCCCCGCCTTCCTTTCCCGGGGTACATAGTCTCCGAAGAGGGGTTTAAAATGGACCCCGCCCCCAAAACCCTGCGATTAGCATTTGGCCCCCCCACCTGTCGGTTTTCCCGGGGGATTCAAAAGATTTTTAAAGGGGTTTGCCAACTATACCCGGGAGTTTTTTTCCCCCCTTTTCAAGTTGGGGCTTCCCCTCGTGGGTTTCACCAGGAACAACGCTAATCCCAAATGTTGGCCCCCATCTGCGAGGAAGCGTTCCCCCGACTAAAGTCGGGGTTCTCCCCGCACCTATTTTGGTCCCCGTCCAAAATAAGAGACCCTTTTAGCCTTTTAGGGGATGCCTCTTTCCCTGGGGGCGGGGGGTCCCTGACCCAGAAGGGCCCCAAAAAGGGAAAACCGTTTTAATCGGTTTCTTTTTTAAAACCCTTTTCTTCGGGAGAACAAAATTAGGGCATTTTGGGATTAGGAAATGTTTGGGCCCTTTAAAAAATTTTTCCCCCGAGGGGTGGCGGCTCTCTTGGAGGGGGCTTTGAAAACCGTTTGAGTTTTTACAGACCCCAAGAATCTGCAAATACCCGCAGACGGTCAGCCCCCTTTAAAACCCCTTTTGCCAGGCCCGGGTTTCTTTTTTTTTTTCCCCGTTTTGATTTTTAAAAATACACTTCCGTCCGGGGGCCCAGAAAAATGTCAAGGCGGATGCTCTCCCCCCGTGCTTCTGAATTACCCGGGGAGGAACCCGTATCTCAGCACATCATTGCTCCCTTTCGATTTGGGTTTCCCATGGCTTCCTGTGGGGGTTTTTTAAGCGTTTCCCCCGGGCAGAACCTATTGCGCCCCCCAAACAGGAAGGGGAATTCGGGTTTTGGGGGGATTTTCTCTCTTTGGCCGGTCATTTCCCCGGGGGAAAGAAAATCCTATGCCCTTCTCGCGACACTACTGGTTTGGGCCCAAAACCCCGGGCCAAAATTCCCAAAGGGCTTTTTTTCCCGTACCCCTTTGTTTCCCCAAACAAGGTTTCCCCCGCCATAGGCCCCAGGTCTCCTGGGCCCCCCTGGCCGTTCCGGAGGTCCCTGGACCCCACATAGGCAAGGACTTTTATCCCCGGAACCCTTCCCCCCCTTTCCCCGGGGGGGAAATCCATCATCTGGGTGGTCCCCTGACCGTTTTTAAAAAAGGGCCCATTTTTTTCCGCTGCCCCCTGGGTCCCTTTTGCTCCCCAATTGGCGGGCTAAATTTTTTTCCCGCACATTTTCGCCTGCCTGGTTTACCTCCCCCATGATCTGATCGAGGCGTCCCAAAATTTTCTCTAAAATTTTGGCGTGCCTTGGGGTTTTTCCCGGGGGGGAAATCAAGCTGGATTTTTCCCCCGGGAATTTTCATTCCCAACTAACGGGAGGGGGAGAGGGTAAACCAGTTTTTGGGGGAGTATTTTACGGCACTTCGTGGGGGCCGGACGTCAGGGGCAACTGGCCGAATTCTTTCTTGGGCCGGTTCCCGTATAATCAACCCCGGGAAATTCCGACTCAATGGTCGCTCTCCATTTTTGTGGTCTACGGGCGTCGCCCGCCCCCTCCCCTCCCCCCCTTGGGGTTAGCCCCCGAGGTCCCCGCCGGGACAAACCCGGTTCAGGATATCAGTGCCAAGGGTTCGGGGGATCGAAAGCCTTAAAATTTCCCGGCTTCAGCCCCATGAAAAACGCAAGCTGACAAGAGGAAAAAGACCTTCCTCAATATTCCTTCCAGGGGAAAAAATGTGGCCTTTTTTTAGATACATACGGGCTCAAAATCCCCAGCTTTTTAAATGGGTCCCGCGGTTTCTCCCCCTTTCAGAATACTGGACAACGAACCCGGTGTTCCCATAAACTTGCCTGCCCCCCGTCTCCCCCGGGTTCCTAAAGCATTTCCCTGTCTCCCTTAAAAAAAACCGCTGGTTGAACCCCGGTTTCCCCCCGAGGAGCGGCTCCTTTCCGGTGTTAAAACCCCTGACCCTTTTAAGTGAAGGGCATCTTAGATATGAAACATTCAGGGTCCAGCCGATTTTTCTTGTAATTGGAGGGGCTTCGTCCCGTCAAGTCCTGGGAACCGGAGATCCAATATCCTGAACTGAGACCTGAACCACATATTTCCTTCGGCCTAAAAAGAGGGGGGAGACCTAAGGGGGGGTACTGTCACGGGTGCCTCCGCTCCCTGCGCGCCCCGCGCGCGCACCCGTGTCCTGCCCTCCCGTGGTGTGTTCCGGGTCCTGGGCGCGACCTGGCCGCGGGACGAGCGCGGACCGCAGACACACGAGGGACCTCACCTGACTAGTTCCTGTCCCGTCCGCGCCCTCTGCCGGCCCAAGGCGCGCGTGCCCGTCTCTTCTCTAAGGCGTCGCGCGCGGTTCGTTCACCGTAGATTAAAATGGCCAGCGTCCGTCGTTAATTGGCTAATTGCCAGACGCCTCCTCTAATTTTAAGGTACGCTCCCTGTCACTCCTTCTGTGATCAATTTGCCGTCGTGCCCTTAGCTAAAGCGTCCCTAAGTAATAATCTCGCCTACTGTGTAACGACTCTTGCTACTTTTCTCAGACTCCGAACCTCTTGCTAGCCAGCCTGACCTTCCCTGCCCTGTCCACGACCAACGAACCTTTGCCGCCTGCCTGACCTTGCTGCCTGCCACAACTACGATTCTCGACTACGACTCTGTACCAACGCGCACCGCGGCAGCCACCGTAAGCAAGCAAGTCATGGTCAGGGGGACGCCCTGGTAGCCTCACGCCGCAGCAAGTCCATCCCGCTTTGCGGCGGGCTCTGGTGAAAACCGGGGGGCTACTTAGATTCCGTTCCCTGGCGTGGCTTAACTACCATCGCTTGCGGTGGTCCAGCGGATCCACTACTCAGCCGTTACAGGAGCATTAATAGGAAATCTGATCAGTAACAGAGAAGAGAAGGGATTAGGGATATGATAGATGGTCAATAAATAGTAGTAAAAGCACCTGAAAAAGAATAAGAGGAAATGGTTGCTGAAAGGTTATGAAAGGATGAAATGCATATAAAAGACTAAGAAGTCATCTTATAGGTAAATACAAAACAAGTACTGTATGTGATCTACTGAAGGGAGCTGAACATTTCAAATGATTAAAATGAAGTTTCCACTAAAATTTTGAATGTAAAATTCAAAGAATTCAACCGATCTAGTACTTAGTCAATGTGCACACAGGTAAAACCTCCATCCTTTACCGACCAAAGGTAATTTACCCCTCATTAGTAGGCTGATTGTAATGATTTATAATAATAATACTAGTGTAGCCCAATATATACCACAGTATGGTACAAGATGATAAATACACTATCAAAAGTAGGACCCTACATAATAAGCAAATTAATGATTTCAATAAGAGGAGTTAAGTCCTGATCACAGAAGCTTAAAATCTATGATGAGATATGATAGGAGAACACAGGAGAATTTAATGTCTTGATCAAAAGTTTTCAATCTAATAGGAGATATTAGGAATACAAGATGAAATACGTGCCCGGATCACAAGAGCTTGCAGTCTATGAGGAGATAAAGAAAGCAAGATGAGTGAGGGTCCTAAACACAAGTGCTTACACTCTAAAAAGAGATAGGTGGACATAAGAGGAGTGTTGGCCATGATCTCAAGAGCTTAGAATCTATTAGTGATGTACAATGGTGGAACATTTTCAGGGGTGGAGCTTTTTGTCATCCAATTTGGGGTATATATTAAGCTTACAAGATGGTGTGCTTCTGGACAAATAACATTAGTCCAAGGTATTAATTGCTTCACTTCCCTTCCAGTTTTGAGCCTACTGAGTCACCTATTCCTGGGATGTTTGAAGCATAAAATTGAGGATCCTGATCGCAAGAGCTTACAATCTAATAGGAAGTATAGGAGATACCATCCTGAAGATGCCCCAGGAGTCGACTGTCACATTAGAAGTTCTCCCTTCTGATGGTAGCCTGACTCTTCCCTGTATTACTCCAGTATTCGTGCTGCTTTGTTTACTAGGATAATAGTGTCAAAGGGATTGTGTCAGCCTTGTAGTGATCACAAATACCACTGGCTGATACCGAGCCCCAGCAATCGTAATGAAGAAGCATCTTTCGTATCCTCCATTCTGAAAAATGGAATAAAATAGTAAAAAAAAACAAAAAAAAAAAAACACACAGATACCTCAGAAGAAAAAATCTATTTAAATAAACACTCCCTGACATCAACCCTTGTTGACCACTTTATTAAAGAAATAGATGCACTGCTGGACCAGCATAGTCCAACAAATCTGATAGTATTAGTAGTAAACTTCATCCCCTGCACCCCAGAAGGTCATAGCTGTGACAGATCATCTGGGAGTGCAGGGGACAGAGTACTGGCCACAGCTGCACCACAATCTCGGGGGGGTTGGTCCTCTGTCTCCCCCCAGGAGATTGTTTCTGTAAGCTGTGGCCGGTAGCTCCTCTCTCACCCCTGTGGCCTAGTGCCAAATAAAACACAACCCCCCCATAAAACTCTCTAATGCTCTCATCATTACCTCATAACCCCCATACTCCTTCTATCAACCCATCAGCAGTTTGTACAGAGATGGCATTTGCTGGAAATGTGAGGAGTCCAAGATGTTTGTGTGGTTATTTCTGCATGTGCACTCTAGGCAGCAGGGACATGCGCACTAGCCTGCAGAGGAACGAGGGGAAGCAGGAGCGTGGTAGGGTAAGTATTTGCTAGAGGAAAGAGTGTGCCAACAGCCCGACATGCGAACCGCATTGCCACTTGTCCTTGCCGCCGGGCTGGCAGAGGGAGTACTAGTATGCCCGCAGCCTGACACTGGATGTAATTTAATTGAATAATTTATATATCTGTAGAGCCTGAGTACACTGGTATCTATCACTATTTAGTCACTGTATGACATTAATATATGTCTGCAGATCGCCTGTATATAACTGGTGTCTACCACTATATGGAAGAAATATTGGTAGAAGCGTAATGTTTTATTTTCAGGAACTGTATGGCAGTATTATTCAGTCACTAGGTGGTGATGATATGTGATGATGGTGTGGTGTTACTATTCAGTCACTATGTGGTGGGGTCATTCAGTCACTTTGTGGTGGTCATATGTGATCATGGTGTAGTGGTATTATTCAGTCACTATCTGGTGGTGATTTGTGGTCATGGTGTAATGCTTTTATTCAGTCACTATATGGTGGTGATTTGTAGTCATGGTGTGGTGGTTTTACTTACTTCCCATGTGTGGTGATATGTGGTCATGGTGTTGTGGTATTATTCAGTCACTATAGGGTGGTGATATGTGGTGGTATTATTCAGTCACTATGTGGTGGGAAAATCTGGTCATGATGTTTCAGAATTATTCAGTTATTATGTGGTGGTGATATTTGGGCATGGTGTTGTGGTATTATTCAGTCACTATGTGATTGTATCATTCAGTCACTTTGTGGTGTGATATGTGGTCATGGTATGTTGATATTATTCTGTCACTATGTGGTGATGATATGTGGTCATCATGTTATGGTGATATTCAGTCAGTATGTGGTGGTTACATGTGGTCATTGTGTTTTAGTATTATTCAGTTACTACGTGGTGATGATATGAATTCATGATGTTGCGGTATTAATCAATCACTATGTGGTGGTGATATTTGGTGGTATTATGTGATCTTTGTACTTGTCCGCTGGAGGTGTGGCGTGGTAAGAGGTTTTCCCTGGTGTGATGTCATCTCCTTGGGTGTTAGCAGGAGCATGGCCTGATGTGATGTCATGTGTCTGGGCATTATTAGAGGTGTGGCCTGATGTGTCCCTCTTTTCAATCTCTAAAAGTTGAGAAGTAACACAGAAAAACAGAAACAGAAAATAACACTTTAATTAAATGGACTCTCCCTGACATCATCCCTCATTGACCATTTTATTAAAGAAATGGATCCAATGGAGGTCCAGCGTATTTCCAAAAATATGCAACATAGTCTGCTACACAAAACATGTCTGTTCTTAACACCATTCCCTGAGCTTATCTCCTAGGGATGTATGTAACAAAGCCCTTCATCAGCTCCATATACTGAAAAATATAAAAGTAATGACTGTTAGACTATTATGAAATTTCACATCCACGTTGCTTTAATTATGCTTTAACTCCTAATGGGTTAAAAAACTTCCTACATGCTCTTTTGAATACGTTAAGGGGTGCAGCTCTTTGGATGTCACTTATGGGAGTATCTAACATACAGGTCACTCAAAGCTACGTCAAAACTGGACTGGTCCCTAAAAAAATCTATGTTTTAAATTTTCTTAAAAATGTGAAAAATTACTACTAAAATTCTAAGCCCTCTAATGTCGTATACACTCGAGTATAAGCCAACCCGAGTATAAGCCAAGACACCTACTTTTGCAATACAAAACTGGGAAAACTTACTGACTCGAGTATAAGCCTAGGGTGGAAAATGCAGCAGCTACTGGTGAATTTCAAAAATAAAATAAATACCAAGACAATTACATAGGCAGAAATAGGCACTTTCATGTCCCCCATAGGCAGGTATAGGCAGTTTAATGTCCTTCATTAGACAGGCATGGGCATGCACATTCCCCCTCATATGCAGGTATAGGCAGTTATAGGCAGGTATATGTTCCCCCATAGCCAAGTAGAGGCAATTATTGGCAGGTATAGGCTATTATAGGCAGGTATATGTTCCCCCATAGGCAGGTAGAGGCTATTATCGGCAGGTATATGTTCCCCAATAGGCAGGTAGAGGCTTTTAAAGGTAGGTAGAGCCTATTATAGGCAGGTATATGTTCCCCCATAAACAGGTAGAGGGAGGGCTTCTTAAAAGAATAAAAAAGTACCAGTTCTCACCTTTTCCCGCCGCTCCGAGGCTTTTTTCCGCGCTTCGCCTTCTGGCATAGGCGGGTGATGTCATCAGGAAGCACGGCAGAGTGATGACATAGCACGCTGCCTGTGCCGGAGATTCAGGAGGGGGCCTTCTGAAGTTTCATTGCGGAGCAGGGAGCGCTCGCTCCTGAGTCGAATGCAGCCGAAGCGGTTCCAACTGATGCCCAGGCCATGGCAGCGCCCAGACACCAACGGGTGAAGGGAGAGTAAGCTGTATGAGTTCCCAGAGGAGTCGCATACAGCTGAAAAGATTGCCAGCAAAGCCCAGGTCATGGAGGGATTTTTCAGCTCATTTTTTGAGCTGAAAAACTCGGCTTATACTCGAGTGTATACGATGACCCCTTACCGCCACAGTCACATTTGACCTCCCTGACAGAGCCCCATTTTTTAAATCTGACATGTGTCACTTTATGTGAAAATAACTTTTTGATACTTTTAACTATCCATGTAATTCAGAGACTGTTCTCTTGTGACACATTGTGCTTTAAGTTATTAAGAAATGATGGTCCATAGAATTCTTTGTGAAAAATATCAAAATGTTGTGAAAATTTTCAGTTCACAAAAATGTGTGTGGTCAAAAGTGATTGAAGTAGCCAAGAAGTTTGACAGAGGGAGCAAGCACCGTCTGTCCTCCATCAACACTCCCACGATGCAATTGCAGGGTGCCAATGGTTGTCATAACAACTGTGGGGCACAGAATGGCCTCCCATTTTTTTTTTGCTGCGGATCCTGAAAGGTTGAAAGACAGTTGGATAATACATTGCAGCACAGATATGTGCTGAAATGTATTATACCAGCAATCTAGCTATTGCTGAATATAGTCCCATAGTGAGACAAGTGAAAAAAAAAAAAAAAAAAAACGTAATGTGTAAAAAGTGTAAAAAGAATACACTATATATAGAGATGGGTGAATTTCTCAAAAATTCGATTCGGTCACTTCGCCGAATTTTCCGACAAAATTCGTTTAGTTCCAAATTACTTCGGCACGAATCGCGTTAAAAAGCAGCTATTTCCAGGCTGCACAGAGCCTGCAGGGTGCTGTAGAACGTTGTGCCATGCTTAAATATGCAGAGGGAGCTTGGTTTGGTCTTCATACAATGTTGTGTTTTAGTATGACACGCAGATGACTGCCGCCGCTCTTAGAATCGCTTCACTATAAAATTCCCTGGGCACTTAAGAGGGCAAAACTGACCAAAAAACTCAAGCGTGAATGTAGCCTGATAAAGTCATGCCAGCGAAAGCTGGAAAAAAACAAGCTGAGAGCTCAGGTGGCAACATTAGTGACAGAGTGTGGAGGTGACGGCGGCAGCCACAGCAGCATGAGGTCAGGCAGTGGCACAATGACATTTTGGAGGTGGCAAAAAACGAGGAAGCCACAGAGTGGCACAATGACTGAGAGCGGAATCACGGCGGCAGCAGTATGAGGTCAGGCAGTGGCACAATGACATTCTGGAGGCGGCAAAACAGTATTAGGTCACAGAAATGGCACAATGATACAGTGTTGAGGTCACGAAAGCAGCAGCATGAGATTTAGGCAGTGGCACAATGACATTCTGGAGCGGCAAACAGTATTAGGCCACAGAGTGGCACAATATACAGTTGGGGTCACGGCAGCAGCAGTATGAGATCAGGCAGTGCACAATGACATTCTGGAGGCGGGAAAACAGTATTAGCCACAGAGTGGCACAATCACACAGTGTGGAGGTCACGCAGCAAGTCAGAATCAGCAGGCCCCAATGACATTTTGAGGCGGCAA